>JARJDQ010015800.1:0-24407 GCA_030264215.1 Geostiba sp. GC000077 | reverse complement strand
GTTCTCAGGTTGGGGACCCTGTGTATTTGGTTACTTCTTGGTAACTTTGTAAGGCGGGCAATTTAAAATATGTCAATATCCACTGACTCCCTTGCTAGTTACTTATATGGGGATATATTTTTACATTATAGCCAACTGCTGCTGGGAGCGAAATTCAAAATTTGATCACGTGGTAATCAGACATTTATGAAGACCCTGTATATATATTAAATTATAATTTGAGTTTGTGGGTAATTTAAAAATAGTAACTCTTTTAAAATTAAACTAGCTCCGCATTTCAAAGGTCAATGCCTATCAATAATTTTATATTTATGAATAAGGTGTGTAAATAAAGTTTATAGTTTATTAAGACATCAAGCGCTTTTATAACTCTTAAAAACACAATAATTATGCTTCAACTGCTCCCTATTGAAGAAATAACCGTGATTGCCGTTGAAATGAAAGCATTGCATTAAAATTGCACGCACAATAAGCATTAAATTGTTGTTAAAAGTTTCGACCCACCGATGTTATCTGAAATCGTTTCATTACCTACCGTTTATTAACCCTTTTACTTTTGAACTTGGTACACTTTTGATCTACGATGCCAGCATACGAAAGACCTCCTCAAGTTCAGCGGCAAATTAACGTTGAAAGTCATAAGCCAATAAATTATAAAATTGTTAATTAAACCGGTGGTTATCATACCAAACAAAAAGTTCGGTCTTTTCGAAAATTTATGAGCGCCATGCGCGGTGGAGAGGAAAATGCGCTGCAAGACAATTGTAAGCGAATGATTAATACAGGCCCAATTAGACGACCCAATTTCAATTTCTTGTTTGCGTTTCCAACACGCGCTCACCGCCAAGAACAACTCCGCGCACAGAAAACACTTTCGTTCTTGGTTCATTCGGACAAGCATGCGTTTGATGGCTTTTTCTCGGCTTAGCCCAACCTTAATTCAAATCATATCTCGTAGCGCCCGAGCGTTATTTATGAAGGCGATATTATTTAATAGAATTAACAACCATCGTAACAATAACGCTACAACAAAAAAAAATCCGCGAAATTCGGTGCTGCTGCACTGCCTTCAAGAAATGTATCTCGCGCATACGAGCATCAAGCATCATAAATATTCCTATTGTTGTATAACATTCTGGGCCATATTAATTGAGCAGTTTTTATGATGTTTTTCTCCATTTTTAGCCGCTGCGAGCAACTTTTTAACTTAGGTAGCTGATTTTGAGCGCGAATTCAGTGTTTGGCTGTGTGTGGCCTGCGCAGACTATTGAAAATCCTGCTGATACTATTAAAGGCAACTCACAACTTTCGTTTTTATTGGCGCTGTTAGTTATTTTCCCATTCTATTGCAACATTGCAAGACTGTGATGACTCCGTGACTTACGTGCTATCACACTGTGACAACAAGGATTTTCCATCTTTAACATCGCTCCCGCCTGACTCATCCAACTTCGTCCTTCATGCGCTCATCGAGTTTTGCAATCCACTCAGTATATGACAATCCGAATCAATCAATCAACAATATAGTTGAACAATATAATCAATTATTCGCACATAAAGCTCAACGCGCTCCATAGCACAAAAAAGAAACACTCATAAAATTAATTCAAATATCACACCAGTGGTCATTGTCAACGTATTTATGAGATTATCTTAGCATTTGAAATTGAAACTGATCTTTTTTTTCTAATTTGCATTTTCGACGACGCATGGGAATGCGCCCGCCGACCAGCCGGCCCCCCGATAATGATCTACTTACACGCATGCATTCGTTAATTTCGTTTTTATTTCTGATTTTCGACGACGAAGTGAAATGAAACGCCACCGCGGCAAAATGTCATTTCGCGAACTTGACCCACATCCAGTCATTAAGACCAAAAAAAAATTAAACGAGATTAATCGTCGAGGCGAGAGTATTACGTGGGGGGACGCCAGAAGGGCCGCACTTTGGGCAAAAATGCTGCGCGCGTCAGTTCTTTGAAAAAAAGGAAAGTAGCGGCGAAGAGAAAGGTGATACAGATACACATTTGGAACAATCAATTTAAGTCAATATGTATATGATAAGCGCTGTTATGTCACAATTCTCACGACGATTTATTATGCAATCTATGTGTTATCAGACTTATTTAAAGTTTAAAGCATATTTCATGTTAATTGGATCTGGTGAAGGCTGAAGCTTCTTCAGCGGATGAGGCAATTTTTTGACTTGTCTGGTTTGGCTTAAGCCTTAAGTCAATAAAGCACTGCTGCAGAAAAAGAAATGAATGCAAGTTATTACAGGATTACCCAGACATTGCACGAGGTTGTCATCTCGATCCCACACTTGTGCTGAGTGCGTTAAGCGGCTGAGCTCACTTTTTCGCCATTAGGTAAGAAGGTGGCTGCTGTCTGCACCGACGCCGACGTTGGCCAGACAGTCAGCGGCACCGACACACATAAAGCGCGCGTTATGTTACTGTTACACCTTTTTCTTTCGCCGTCTTTTACCTTAGCCTTGTGAATCGCCCTACACGCGCACCGCGCGCAACCGCCGGACGCGATCTCGCGAGATCGCGGTGCGCGCCGTTTCTTTACTTTTCACCATCCGCCGGGCCATTCTGACAGTCAATCTTCGGCGATCGAAGAAATCAGTTCGGTTCGGTCGGCAAATGCGACCGATAAGGTCCACACAATCATCCTTATAAAGCTGGTGCTCGCGCTTTGCACTGCGCAAAACTTTGCTCAACTTTTGAAGAAAAAAAAAAAACAACGTTTGCAATCACTTTGGCGCACTTTGGCGCACTAATGCAACTTTGGCGGCGAAGTTAGGAATTTGCTACGTTTGGACAGTCGAAGATGAATCTACGGGATTCGTTCCGGACCCTCCTGCTCCTGGCGGCGTTCGCTGGAGCTCTCGCCAGCGGCAGCGGCGGCAAGGAGTGCATCACCTCCGGCAGCATCACCTCGAAACTCTTCTGTTACTATTCGGATGCGCGCCGTGTGGATGTGTGCAAATGCAGTCACGTGGTCCTGCCGGAAACCACCCCGATCGACCAGCTCAAAGGATTGATCGAGGACAAGGGCGCTAAAGTCCTACTCACTGTGCAGGAGTTTAACCAAGTAATATATGCATTCACTTCTTTCTTTGTTTTGTCATTTGGTTTTGCGACATTATAGTCAACTCCACATTTGGTAGCACGTGTGAGTCATGCATGATCATAGAACATTCGAACATAATTTCAAGTATATTATCTCATAATTATTGAGAATGAAACTCTTCAACGTCATATACTCATGGACGCGCAGCATGGCATCGATTTGTTGTTGATTCCTGGCGCCGCTGCCGCCCAACGTGCGATACGGACCATAAATGGCAAAATTTAGTATCTGCAGGATTATTCTAGAATTGCACTTCATAAATCGATGCAAATCAATAATATTGTCGCGCGGATTGCGCAGCCGAGCGTAGGTTGAGTCCGTCTGGCATTCATTTGATCAGCGCGCACCGCGCACGCACATCTTAAGCATTAATTAATGGCAGGCTTTAACCTAATTAATTAAATCATCGCCACGGCGAGTGACTAAAAATTTAAATCGTGATCGAGCCACACAACGTTACGTGCGCAGCGTGTGCGACTTCATGTGGATTTTTAATTTACGTAACGCATTAAGAGTGAAGAGTGCCAACAGCAATGCGCAATCTAGACAAAATAAAATAAGACTGGAAATTACCATTTAAAATATCTTGCTGCGCGCGTTTTTTTTTTCTTTTCAACCTTTAGTCAAGTCTTTAGTGTCACTAATGGAAATGCAATGTTGAAGTTTGCGCAGTCGCTGCAGATTTGCTCGAAGCGCAGTTATTTTTAAATAGCTCATTAGCAGTTATATCATTAGTTGTGCGTTATTGTGTGCTGTAATTATTAATTAATTGGAAACTCTGCCTTTTTAGTTGTCCCATTTAGGTATTAATTGCCTCTTTCTTTTTGAAGAATTTGCTGAAAACTTTGAACGCAACGAAGATCTTCGGTCTTGAGGTGCAGCTGAAGAAGCTGAGCGCCAAGCAGGACATCACCGACTTTATTTCGACGGTCCGCACGAAGCTAGGCGCCGATTTGTTTGTGGCGCTCGCAGTGCCCGCGAAGCCGGAGATTTTGGCCAAGTACTACGACTTCAAGACGCTCAGCAAGCACGCCGATGTCTTCACGCTGCAGACGCACTTCTTGGGCGCCAACCGCAACGTCACCTTCCATCCCAGTCGCCTGTCCGGCCTGTGGGACGTGCAGAATACGGTGAGTGCGCAAAAATCGATGGAAATGCGGTAATGCGCGCTTATGACACGATTGCGATGGCCGTCCTCGCCGATGAGGCATAATTGGGTCTCGCATGGCGCAGGCGGGCCACGATCTGCCTCCAGGCCTCCGCAGCGCAAACGAAATAATTCTGCGTTGAGTTGAATTCTTTCTTAAACGCTTACGTTTGTTTTCATTCGGGTGGCGGAATGTGATTAACGAGTTCGAGTTGATTTCGGTTCGTGTGTCATGTGCGCAACTGCACGGCAACTGACATTTGTGAAGCGGTTTTCTCGGCCGAATTGCGCATCGAATGTCGCTGTAATTAACATGAAAATGCCGGCCCGTTTAGCCGCGCGGCCATAAAGCATTTATTACGTCACAACTCGCCCGCTTCGTTTTCGATTTCGACGACATCCCAGACCAAAATCGAAATGCGAACGAGGTGGAGCGCAGCCAGCCACTCGGGCCGTCGTTTACGACTCTTGCCTGCATCGCCCGGACTCGTTTTCACTTGACGCTCTTTATTATTATTCATCCACATCAACATATTCACACGTCCATAACGTGAACAACTCACGGGCGCATTTTCAGATTGCATAAGCCCACACTTTTCGGCGACCGCGGACCGGAATCGTCGATAATCATGCTAATCGTATTATGAGGCGTGCGCATTTGAATTTATAGTGCCCCATGCGCACCGAAATTTACATGAAAAGCCAATTTTTTAGCGCTTCTAGTCGGTGCGTTCCGGCACCCGGCCGAAGCATCAAAATTTCCATCTAATTTCGGCGCGCGCACTCGAAATTTATCGCTCTGCATTTGTCGCCTCGTCCGACCTTTTACCAAACACGATTTTTATCAATTTCATCTGCCACTTTTCGCATTCCGATATTCCAACACCAGCGTCGCGCAGGCTGCCCACAACAGGTGGATGCGCCGCCGACCGCCCGCAGCTCAACAGCATTTTATAGAAAGTGAAATTTATCGTTATATCTGTATTATTATGGCATTTATAATGCGCTGCGATACCGAGACTTCAGCATTGAGGATCAAGGCGCATAATACTAATATGAAAAGTACATAAAAGGCACGAAGGACCCATATGAATCAGTGGAATTGAGCGGCTCAAGGCTGCGGCGTTCCGGCGCGTTGTGCGCGAGTGGCTGTGCATTTGTCTTCACTCTTCTTCGTCCGATTTCGGCCGCGCGGCGCGAAGAGAAGGGCCACGGCGGCCGTCGTCGCATAGACACAAAAAACATCAATTTAATAATCAAGTCGTGTCAAGCGCATGCCGAGCATTCAAAACAGATTCAGCTTCTAATATGTGAGGTGAAGAGTGAGGAGCAATTTGAATTGGAGAAGCCTGCGATCTTCCGAAGGTTCAATCAGCAATTATATCAATGCCACAAAATAAAATATTTAAAACGTAATTCGAGAATTGGACGGCGCAAAGACGTTCGCACCTAGTTCATTACGATTCGTTCCGTTTGCGTTTCCTTTTCTGAAGACGCTTCGTTCAATCGTTGCGTACTCGTGCGTCCACTTCTGTAATCCGAAGAGCACGTAAACTCCAAGAATGAATGAAACTCTGCTGAATGAACGAAGCCGACGAAGCGTGACGCATTTATTACGACTGTTTAAATCGTCGTTATTGCACCGACTAGCCGATAAACAATCTTAACTACCTAGCGCTAGTAATAGCACTAGCACCTGTTTGCATTTCTTGCTTCCACTTACAAATTACAATATTGTACATTGTATACAAGTCATTAATCTTGGTCAAATAGGACTCAGTGGTTGATCTAGTCACCGGACTCGGCGCACCGCTGAACAAGTTGATTGTCACGACGCCGGTGCAAGGATTCAAATTCCTCCTGCAGAATGAGGAACACACTGCTCCTGGTAGTCCCGCATTGGAATTGTCCACGCTCACCAGGGATGAGCTGTGCGTCACCATGGAAAGCGAAAAGTGGACTTTGGAACGAGACCAGGATCAGGCTGGTCCCTACATCTTCAGGTGAGATTACTTTTCTACTTTTTCTTTGTGACAATCGTGGCACAGTTCCAACGCAAAAGAGATTCGAATATTCATCTATGAAGAATGTTAATTGTGTCGGTGTCGATTGCAAAATGTAGCCTTCGGCATACGAATAATTATCGTTACATTTGCATACGTACTCAAAAATGAGCAAAGTGAAAAAGTGTGCTCTTTAAACGCGCGAAGATTAGAATTGAATTTGTTTGTGGAGAAACTTCGAGATCGAGAATATGATTGAATTTTACTCTTCACCTGACAGCGACTGGCTTTGTCCATTGTAATAAATCAAACATGCAAAACTAGATTAACTCATTCCTTAAAAATACGCTTGCCTAAAATGTGTACTGTACTCGCAAGCACGTAACTAATTGATTCAAATTGCTCCAAATTATGCAATGCAAGAAACGCGTGCGCTCGCGGCAAACGCGCGACGTTTGGGTGCGTCAGCGTCTTTTGTAAAACTACTTTTTAGTGACCACGTATTGCACAATCGCGACGACACATATGAAAACCGATTTACATTGAGTCGAATGCCACGAACATTTCTGCTGCATTGAATCATAAGCCCATGGGATGCATGGATAATCCATCAATAATCCACTTTCTAAATACGCTGTATTTGCACATTGTTTAGAAGAAACAAGTGGATCTCCTTCGAGGATACCACCTCGATGGACATCAAAGCGAAATACGCGCGCGTGCGCGGCTTGGCGGGCTTGGCCCTGAAGGACTTGTCGCAGGACGGCGGCGATAAGTGCGGCGAGACGCTCTTGGAATCTGCTTTCAATGGCCTGACGAAACAGGCCAGGGCGCCGCGCGGTGCCGTGCTACATTCGCTGGAGCGCGAAATTTTGGAGCCTGCAGTGCGACCGTTCGACAATGTGCAAGTGTCTCCCTATCGTATTTCCAGAGTTATTGATACTGAAGGACACGTGCATGCTATCAGACAGGTTTGTGTACCCTAAAGCTGCAGTGGTTTCCCGATGCTAATTCATTTCCTTTGCGATTTACCAGGATACCCGAACTGAGTTCAAATGTTCGAGACAAGGCTACTTTGTGCATCCGAGATCCTGTAATCGATTCTACCGTTGCGTGAAGTTTGACCAGCAGAGTGACGAGTTCAGCGTGTTCGAGTTCGATTGCCCCGCTGGGTTGGCCTTTGATGAGCGCGTGGAGGTTTGTGTCTGGCCTGGAAGCCTTCCAGATGGCGCTGCTTGCTCTGGTAGTAGTGAAATTGCTCCAGTTCCACGCGAAAGGTTCATTTGTCCAGAAATCGAAGGTACAGAGGTATCCCAAATGACAATTCTTTCGATTTAAGCATTTTTTATTCTTCACAGGATACTACGCTGACCCAGAGAACTGTCGCTGGTTCTTTGCTTGCATGGACCATGGCAAATCCCCACTCACCGCCTATGAGTTCCGTTGTCCTTACGGCTTGGTCTTCGACCAGGATAATCTCCTATGTGAATGGTCCTGGTTGGTGCCCAAATGTGGATCTGGTGCTGTTATCCATGAAACGGTTTATGGAGGATATGCTGCTGGTAGTGCATCGGGAGCTGTTCTTCGCGGAGGTCATGGTGCAGGTTCCGGTTTTGTCTCTGGTGCTGGTGCTGGTTCGGGAGACTTGTCCCTGGAAAGTCGTGATGGTGCCTTCGACTTGGATCTGTACGATGGGCTAGGATCTTTAAATCATGTTCAGCTGGGAGGTCTTAGCGGACCTTTGCATCCTACGGAGGCTATCACCTACAGCAATGTTGAACACTCCGCGATCGGTAACGGCGATTACCATCTCTCTGCCGACGGTAGTAATGTTGCTGGTCATGGTCTTGGTTTTGGCCTTGGCACTGGATATTCCCTGGACTCAGCCGCTGGAAAAACGGCGTACCTTAACAATGGCTACAGTTATCATTCTGCTGATGCAAACGCTTACCAAGGAGTGTCGGGAGGTTATTCTGGAGAAAACATTGCCTCTGCTGGTGTTGCATCTGCTGGTCACCAAGGAGATGCCCTAAAATACTACAACGCATTCGCCGCGAATCGCTTTACTGAAAATGCTGCCGGTTTTGAATACGATCAAGGACACCAATTAAATCATCAACCACATCATTCTGTCAACATAGTTGCTGGCGGCGCATCTGGAGTGAGCAGTTACGCAAAGAACGTCGACATCTTGCAACATGGCCTGAAGATCGATGTCGAGGCGATTCAACCAGCCACTTTGGTCTCATCGACAACGATTTCTCCAATCCCAACGGTGACAAGTGTTCCAATTCCCAGCACGGCGCACTTTGATACCTACAACAATTTTGGCGTCGTGGCGAACTTGCCAAATTTGCAATACAAGCTGGAAAACCCGACCATAATTAATCACCAACTGCACCAGCTTGGAGATATCAACACCCACAAGACACTCTATTCGGCATCAAATGTGAGTCTCGATTATGCGGGATACGCCACTGCTAATGTGGACGCTGTTGGCCAATTCAACGGATATCATTATCAGAAGCCAAGCGTTGCTTTTGTCGATGGACAGAATCTTGGCTTTGCGTCCTACGAATCTCAAACGTACCAAAAACCCCAGCTCATGATTAATGATGACAGCAAGTACTATCAACAACATGTCGTTTACGAACAGAAACCCTTAAGACCGGAGGTCATGAAGACGTACACTTATGAAAAGTCATTCAATGGTTACAACTACGAGAAACCCAAAGTTACGTTTGAGGAAGGGGCAAGCTTGCATATTCAACAACCATCGATTACCTATCAGCAGGTGAAACATGAAACTGAGGTGAAACACGAAGGGTACGTCTACAATAAACCTGCAGTGTCCTTCGTTGAAGGCGCCGCGGCTCATTCCGGATATCATTATGAAAAACCCGTCATTAAATTTGAAGAGACGCCTGTAAAGGCAGTTACACCAGCTCTTACTTATCAACAGATTGCTGTGCAACCTGCGATAACGTACAGTGAAATCAACGTCCAACCTTCGGTGCAAACCTATCATGAAATTAAACATGGACACTCTTTGGTACAGCCAGCCACCACCTACCAACATGAAGTGAAGCAGAGCGGCTACCACTATGAGAAACCAGCCATCAAGTTTGAAGAAAGGCCGATCGTTTCTGTGAAGCCTGCTTCGACTTATCAGCAAGTTAATCTTGATGTTAAGCATGGCGGTTATCACTATGATAGGCCTACGATTAAGTTTGAAGAAAAGCCGATTGTACCCGTTACCACGTACCATGAAGTGAAACCGCAGCCTACGGTAACATATCAACATGTAAACCATGAGGTGCAACAAGTCGGATATCATTACGAGAAGCCTGCGATCAAGTTTGAAGAGAAACCTATTGTACCAGTGCCCACTTACCTTGAAGTACAGCAAGTACAGCCGCAACCAGCGGTTACATACCAACAGGTTAACCATGAAGTGAAGCACGAGGGATACCATTATGATAAGCCAGCCATCAAGTTTGAAGAGAAGCCAATTGTACCTGTTACCACATACTATGAGGTCAAGCCACACCCTACTGTGACATACCAACAAGTTAACCATGAAGTGCAACAAACGGGATACCACTACGAGAAGCCTGCGATCAAGTTTGAAGAAAAACCAATTGTACCAGTAACTACTTATCACGAAGTGAAGCCACAGCCAGCTGTCACCTATCAGCAGGTAAATCATGCAGTGAAGCATGAAGGTTATCACTATGAAAAGCCTACCATTAAGTTTGAGGAGAAACCAATTCTACCAGCGACCACTTACCAAGAAATTAATATACAACCTGCAGTGACATATCAAGAAATCAAGGTTCAAGCGCCTTCCGTGGTTCATGTGCAACACGAGGCGAAACAACTGGGTTACCATTATGAGAAACCCAAGATTACGTTTGAAGAGAAACCCGTCATTCCAGCAACCACCTATCAACATATTAATATCCAGCCAGTGCAGACTTATCAAGAGGTCAAGCATGAAACGTCAAAAGTCCTAATTGCCGAGAAGATCGCTCCGGTTGTCCATGGTTACCACTATGAAAAGCCAGTCATCAAATTTGAGGAGAAACCTGTGGTACAAGTTGTACCCGCAACAACCTACCAGGAGATTAACATCCAACCCGCAGTAACTTTCCATGAGACCAAACATGAAGGATATCATTACGACAAACCCAAGGTTGTGTTCGAAGAGAAACCCACTTATTTACCACCAGTGGCACCAGTTCAAACGTACCAACAAGTCAAGCCAGCTGTTACCTTCACGCAATACTTTGCCCAACCAGCTCTCCCAAGTTATTCCTACCAAAAGCCGATCGTTGACCAAAACATCCAAACGCAATCCTATCACGAAATCCATCACAAACCGGCAGTAACTTACCAAGAAGTGAAGCATGAAGGCTACCACTATGAAAAGCCAAAGGTTGTGTTTGAGGAGAAGCCGGCCCCGGCTGTACCTGTGACCTATCATGAAGGTTACCATTATGAGAAACCCAAGGTGGTGTTTGAAGAGAAACCTGTCGTTCCAGCAACCACCTACCAAAAGATTGAGATTCAACCAGCTGTTACCTATCATTATCAGAAACCCAAGCCTGTTACCACCTTCCACGAGACCAAGCAAGAAGGATACTTCTATGAGAAACCAAAGGTTGCCTTTGTTGAGAAGCCAGTTCCAGTGACCCCGACACTGTCGTATGTTCATCATGTCCAACCGCAGCCAACCCCCATTTTATCAACATACCATGAAGTGAAGCCATTGCTGGTGGCGCAGAAACCAACCTACAAGCAGGTGATCCAAGCGGTCACTCCGAAACCAGTGATTACTAACAGTTTCTCCATCAATCAATACAGCCAGGGATATCATTATAATAAACCCGCTATTGTGTTTGAAGAGAAGCCTGTCGTAAATGTGGTACCTGCAACACCGACATATTTGCCACCGAAACAAGTGAAAATCAATCCGGCGCTGAATTACATTCCTCCAAGACCTGCAAAGACCTACATTCCTGCCCCCACCACACCAACACCGGTCAGGGAATATTTACCACAGCTTCCAGTGCAAACATATCTCCCCGCCCCAGTACCACCTATCAAGCAAACAGTTACATCCTACGTGAAGCCAGTTCAGACTTACCATCAGGAATACTATGAGGCCAAGGAAATCGTGGAACAACCACTTGTCAAGACTAAAGCCTACAAGACTGGGTACAGTTATGAAAAACCAGCGATCAAGTTTGAATACAGCACCCCGAAACCAACATATGAGACGCTTATCAAAAAGGTTGAGCCAGCGCCGGTATTTTCTTACTACGACAGTCGATACGACCACCCCAGAGTTGAGCAAAAGATTCAACATGTTGAAACTCTTCAGGTGCAACAGCCCATTGTACCAGTGGTACCGATCCTTCAGCAAGTAAAGACCGTTGCTTCGAAACCAATCGTTCGGTATGAATTCTCCTCCTTGGACTATCAACCTGCACAGGTTCCGGTCCAGGTACAGACAATCGTGAAGGAGAAGTTGTTGATCCACGTTCCTGATAGGGAATACCTTCCTGTGGCGACTACGACCCGACGCCCGGTGATTGTTACTCAGAAGGTCGAATACCTACCACCAGCGCCACCTAAGCGAGTGTACCTCCCCGTGACGACTACCGAAAAGTACGATGAGGTCACTGCCCCTAGCCGGGAGTACCTGCCAGTGACGGAAATCTTGAAGATTCGCACTTCCACTCCTGCCAGGGAGTATCTACCGGTGACCAAGCGGGTGAGGACAAGACCTCCGACTACTGCCGCTCCAATAACGATCAAACCTAGCCGAGAGTATCTCCCAGTGAAGTCGACCACGCCGCCAAGTCGTGAATACTTACCTGTAAAATCCACGACCCCAACAAGGGAATACCTCCCAGTGTCGACAACCAGGCAACCCGATCGCGAATATTTGCCAGGTATCCAGGTAGAAAACTACGAATACAGGCCCGAAGAGCAGTTCGTGCTATCTACGCGTCGTCCCAAGGTGATCAAGGTGGTTAAATCCCGCCCCATCGTGAAGGTGAATGACTTCCATCCTATTCTCGCTGCGAAGTTGGGTGCCCAATGTACATGCACTTCAAACACCCTTACCCTGCGAAGGAGGAAGCCACAAAAGTCCCTGAAACCCCAGCACGACGACGACGGAACGACACGCATTTCCGACGAGGAGGAATACGTTACCAACGAAGATCAACTCGATGCGCGATACGATCAAGTCCCGAAGAAGCAATCCGTCATCATTGTCGCCGAGGAAGAGGAGGACATCAGTCAAGACGATGAAATCCGGAAGCAGGACATTGCGAAGGCCGTCGATTCGGGCCTGAAACTTGTCAAATCAGCCGTGCGTCAGGGTGTTAAGGAAGGCGTCCAGGAAGCGCTGTCCACGAAAGATTTCGATCGCTATGGCCCGGGCGGTGTGCGAGGACGCAGCGAAACCCTCCAGGGCACCGTTGATTGTCAGCGCGCGGGTCTCTTCAGACACCCCAAGCACTGTAACAAATTCTACGCGTGTCGATGGGACGAGGGCAAGAAGAAGTTCACTCTGCACGTGTTCAACTGCCCAGTGCACCTGACCTTCGACAATAACCTGGGCGCCTGCAACTGGCCCAGTCAAGGCCCCGCTTGCGTCGACAACACTTTGCTTCCTAGCAATTAAACTAAACCTAACCACTATCTAACATTAACGATGCTCCTCTTTTTTACGTTTGTAGCCTTCTATTTGTTTTATATTTTAAGCCATTATGTCTTTTTACATTATTTATTTACATCATTTTACATCTATAGGGATAGAATCACCTTGTTGTCGCCCTTAACCGATTGGTACGACCAACACATGTATGTAGACGTTTAGTAGCTGCTCGGCAATCTGTTAAGGGACCAAACGAAATCAACATTTTGATAAGCAGGCAATAAATCACGTAATTTATACGAAGACACAATTTTTTATTAATAGAAACGTTAGATGTTTAGAACCACTGGTTTGGAATGACTCTCCAGCACCTTCTTGTATTTGTTCAGTATGGGTTGAACCTCTTCCTGCAGAAATTCAGTGACCTGGTCGGCTGCCCTGCCGGTGAACGTGGTGGGGTCCAAAAGCACATCCAACTCATTGATGATTGGTGCAAAGTAGGCATCTGCTTTCACACGCTGGATCAAATCATTATCCAGACCGTGCTGCTTGACTTGGGCAGCCGCTTCGTGCGATAGCACCCTGATCTTCTCGTGGCACACCTGCCTATCCCCTCCCTTCTTCACCATGGCCATGATTAGATTTTCAGCCGACATGAACGGCAGCTCAGCTCGGACGTGCCTATCGATGACTTTGGGATATACTACAAGTCCTTGAGTGATGTTCAGAAGGGTGAGGAGCACCGCATCAGCGCTAAGGAAAGCTTCACTCAACGTTATGCGGCGATTGGCAGAGTCGTCCAAAGTGCGCTCAAACCACTGTGTGGAGTGCGTTTGCGTTGCGTTGAAGTAGAGGGTCATCATATGACGGGCCAGCGCGCAGCATCGCTCGCTCCTCATCGGGTTGCGCTTGTACGGCATCGCCGACGAGCCAATCTGGCTCTTCTCGAACGGCTCCTCGATTTCCTTCATATTCGCCAAAAGCCGCAGGTCGCTGGACATCTTATGCACGGTGCTGCCCAAGCTGGACAGTGCGCCAACGACTTGGATATCAACTTTTCTGGAGTACGTCTGACCAGTCACCGGGTAAGACTTCGCGAAGCCGCTGTAATTTGCGACTAGTTTATCCAGCTGTGCGACCTTGTCCTTGTCCCCATCGAAGAGCTGAAGGAAGGAAGCTTGTGTCCCCGTGGTGCCCTTAGTGCTTCTGCATCGCAGGTCATCACGAGCTCGCTGGATGTCCCTCTCGTCCATAAGCAGATCATTTAGCCACAACGTTGCCCGCTTGCCGACGGTGGTGAGCTGCGCGGGTTGCAAGTGAGTGAAACCAAGAGTGGGCATCGTGCGGTATTCCTCAGCGAAGTGAGCAAGATTCTTGATAACAGCCGCCAGGCGAGGCAACAATATATCGAAACCATCTTTGATGATCATGAGATCGGTGTTGTCCCCAACGAAGCAAGAAGTGGCGCCCAAATGGATAATAGGAGCTGCTTTGGGGCATTGTTGAGCGAAGACATGCACATGTGCCATGACATCATGGCGCGTTAGCTTCTCCTCTTCGGCGGCGGCCTTGAAATCAATATTTTGCAGGTTGGCTGCCATTTCTGCGATTTGTTCATCTTGGATGTTTAAACCCAACTCCTGTAATGAGAGAAACACATATTCTTTACTACTTTACTGGTGTTACATTAGGTAGGACACATTTTCATAAAAATCCCGTTTTTATCACGCATACGATGAGTAAACACCAGGTTAGTCAATCGTCTCTCAAATAAAGCGTACATTCATGCCAACTTATGATTCACCTTCATGTGTGCATACAAAGTGTCGCCTGAAATAGTAACAATCCCTTACAGGATGGTTTCATTTTCATACATAATGTGAGGATGAGTTGTAAGATTAGAAATATCATAAACTATATGTTTTTTCTTGCCGCAATCGATGTTTTTTTGTAAATTCGTTTAGTATTAATCATGCCGTTATCAGTTGAATCAACAACCATTTGAAACTCAAATATAAATGAGATAAGATAAGTGAACCTGCTCGTCCTGCTCTCATTACGGCGCAGTGGCGAGTAAGCTCCACCGCAGTACCAGATTAATCGTGCACAGTGTTTCGCATTGTACAGGTGTGCAAAGTGTCTTCGATTTGAACGCGCATAGTGTGCACCATCAGCAGCGCAACATGGCATCGAGCAATATAATGACCGTCGGGAGCATATTCCTGAAAATCTTCAAGCTGGTGAGTCGCGCAGATCGTCAATTTCAGGCCGCAAATTCAATTTGGACTTCGTACGTTCACGAACGCCAGCCAAGCGCTGATTGCATGAATCATGCCAAGTGGGCGCGTCGCGGCGCGCAATTGCTTAATTAGTTGGTTTACGCTCATTAGACGACATGTGGCAGGCTGGACAATCGCGGACAATACGATGCGTATGCTTTAACGCGATCTTTCCTCTTTTTTGCGCCCTAGGTGATGAACTTGATCATCCTCATCTTGTACCGCATCGGCTACCATGGTGGCTTCCTGGGCGTTGGCGGCACGTGGAACCTCAACGAGGAGAAGAATCCGGACGCTGAGATCGTCGCCTCCGGCGTCTTCGTCGGCTACTTCATCTACACCTCCGTCTCGCTGATCAGCTACTGCTTCTCCACGAACGACCACAAACAGTAAGCCCTCGCGCCTGTGAAATATTGAATCGATCACAGTATGCCATTTGTATTTTCAGCTCCTTCACCGATGTGCTCATGAACATTATCGGCACCATGATGTGGCTGGCAACAGGTGCAACCGCGCTGCATTATTGGACGGGTTACCTCAGCGAAAACAAATTCACGGCAACCGCGTCCGAGCGACAGGTAATGGCTGGTGCATCTTGTCGCACCAACGCAATATTTCGTCACGCGTTATCTGTGTTTGCGCGATTTGTCATCCATTTGTCGAGCGCAAATTCATTTTCAATTATGATTACAGGTTGGTTTGGCGCTGGGCTCCCTGTGCGTGCTGTCGGGAGCTGCATACCTGCTGGACAGCGTCGTCAGCGTAATCCACATCATCCGCAAGCATCAGAAGAACGATGATCAGTAAACTATGCGAGCGCATATAATTAAAACCACTATTTTATACGTAATCCATTTCCAAATAATTAGAGTACAAACAAACGCATTTCATATTGATGACTTTGCCGATGACAAGACATTGATCAATTCATAAGTTTGTAAAACACACTACATGTATTTTTTTCTAATATTGCATAAGATACTTATTTGCTTTAATTAAAAAATAAACTGATGATGTGATACTGGTAGCCTAGCAATTGCTTTTAATATCCATAGCATACCATAGGTCATTTATTGCAGATCAAGTCGACCTGGAAAACATTTGAAAATATAATTTTTATTTCTTCGAACGACAGTCACGAGTTACAAGCGTTTTTTTTTTCGCTCCTCAACTGCATATTGATTGCTGCTTCTATCCTCTACTATGGCAAACAGTTCCTTGATTATTCGCATTATTATTGCGGTACGTATAATTAGCGCTACACAATATGATTCACTCGATTGATATTTTATTTGTATCCGAACGATCGCGCTTTTGCATAATAATGACTGGCGTTCCGCGTCCGACCTGTTTGTTTTTATTGCGCGGTGATCCATACAGCCACAAATTACATGTTCGCAGATTGTGTGCTTTGTCACGCTGTTCATACCATGGATGTGGACGAACTGCTACCTAGTCATGACGAGCTTCTCGTGCATGGGGCTCTGCATCGTAGGAATGGCGGTCGCCATTGGGCTGGCAGTGGTGGATACTGGCGATGAGCTACACTGCGAGATCATCGAAGGCATCATGGGATGCATTTTCATCATCGGCGCTCTACTGCAAATCCAGTACGACAACAGCACCTGCAACGTCGTCTTGTTCCTGATCTTTCTACTCCTAATCGGCATCCTCTTCATCGTCGACATGGTGCTCATCATCATGGGCAAATCATCATAAACTGATGCCGACCCTTTCTGCACAGTGAAATCTCCTGTAAACACCGATTTGTTTATCTTTCAAATAAATTCAAGTGTGTCTTGTTTGGCCACCAACCGTTGCGAGTTTCTGTGCGCTTCGTTTTTGCTCGAAAGTCGTAAACTCTGTATTGCCTGGCGCGAGTGACGCACTATAGAGGAAAGCAAGAGATGCCGGTTGCGTAGGAGCGCGCGCAATTAACCCGATCGCAGCGAAGGGTTAAACGAATCAAATTGAATTTATTTAAGAGGCTGCCACTGCCCGGGACGCGCGCACAGTCCGAAAGAGCCGCGCACGGTGCAACAGCAACCGCCAGTGCCCTCCCGGAAGACCAAGCTGGATTTCTACGACGTGCCGAAGCGCATCTCCGCCATGTCCGCCGAAGTGGAGAAGGGCAACAACGAGGAGACCAACGGGCAGACGACTAACGGCAGCAACGCCGCCGCACCCGCCACCGTCGAGGAGAAGAAGCCGCGCAAGCCCCTCCAGCAAGTGCTCGTAGATAACTGGCAAATCATCATCAAAATGGTCGAACTGGTAAGTGGATGTTGTTGAGGGTGCGTGCGGACGCAAAGTGAAACGGGGGTGGGTTTGGATTGCAGTTGCTGTGCGTCGCTGCGCTGGCGTTCGTCTGCGAGCCGGCGAAGACCACCGGCATGGGCTCCAGCCACATGCACCACATCGGCATCATGTACACCGCCTACACCGGCTACATCCTCATCATCTCCGTGCTGCTGCTCGGCCGCTACATGGGCGATCGGCTGCCGTACAAGACGTCCATGATCTTCTCCGTGTGCGGCGCCTCCATCTTCCTGATCACCGCCACGCTGCTGATCTCGACGCGCGCGTCCCTCACGCAGAAGTCCTTCCACCCGCTGGCGTACCTCATGGTCATGCTGATGACCTCGACCATTATCGCTTTCGCCAACGCCATCGTCTTTATGGTCGACGCCGTGCTGACGTTCCGCCGCCAGGAGTCGCTCTAATGACGCATCTTCATCCTGCACCGCATTTAGAACACAACGCACACTTCATTAATCCGTGACTGCGGTGACTGCCGGCGTGCCGTCGCCTACATGATCAGATTCGTGAAAAACCTATGTCAGTGACGTCCGTCCAGTCCAAGTAGGCTTAGAAACAAATGTGCAGTCCCATATCCATGGTACTTGTATTAATATAATAATAAAGGCACAGTATGGGGGTGCTAGTCGACATTATGATGTACCCATTTTTCAATTGCATTCTTCCAGTATTCCTATGCTTCTACAAGTGGATGTGCAAAGTGTACATCTCCAGCAAACTGTAACCAATCACTTGATCGCTAATATTCTGTATTCAGTTTCAGTGGGAAGAGAAATATAACAATCAACGTGCATTCGACTGAATTTGGTAATGCGCTCGCTACATCAGGCCACATTCCAAAATGCATTCCAGAAACATTCCCCACTCCTCCCCGGAAAGATAAATGCCACCAATCACCGCAGCCCCTGTTTATCGTCCTCGCAAAGTCCTCGAAAGCTCCAGCTTCTCTGGCAGAACGAATCCCAAAACGCTTATACACAAGTATTACTAATTTAATATTTCCCAATGAGATTCCTAAAATTCCATTAACGTATTAGCACAAGGAAATACTAGAATTGGACCCAGGAAGCACGTTTTATTATTTTATACTTCCTATGGTGGCACCTTCCTTATGTCGAATTATTCCACACAGTTTTACAGCAGCCGTATTCAAGATCATGAATAACTAGTGCCTTTTCGATTTATTGTTTTCTCTATGTTATATTTATTATTATTGAAACTTTTTTTGAAACCCAAGAATACCAATTTACAAGTTATTTCATTTTTCTAGTTGGATATATTCATGCATGAGACATCAACGTATGCAATCCACAAGTCATGCATGAACCACATATTGTAAGCACTCGAGAACATGAGAACATTTCAAATTTCAACGATATGATTTCAACTATACTTCTACTATAAATATTTTATTTAGTTGGCCATGCTTCGGTACCCATATGTTTTTTTAAGTTCGCGGTTGTCAAATATAAGTTTTTCTTAAAATTGACACTCGCCAAATTTCAATTTTATTTTCAATTTGTCACCAAATTATCGTGTACTTTCTACCATAATGACTGACCAAGTAAGTTCTGCTTTACTTGAAAGATTTAAATAAAGGATCGGTGCTAATTGCTTTAAACGTTTTAGCCGAGTTGCTCGAAGAGTCCCGATGTGGGTCCTACCATGCAGGTAAAGACGATCCTACTTACTGAGCACCTACATCTTTTTACATCTTTCAGAGTGAAGCATGCATGCAAAAGTTCAAGGAACGGGTCAAGGAACATTTGGTACGAGATCTGTAACCCCTTAACTTTTTATGAGTAATTAATGTGCATTATAGCTCCGCCTGAAGTCTTCGGATCTCCAAGATGAGATCCAGAATAAAGTCAAAGCCAAAATGTCGACGAAGGTATCTTACAAATGTTCCTTTCCTTTCAGTCCTTGTTTTCATCCGAAATTTTTGTTCGCAGGTCAACCACGAGATGGAGGAAATGAAGGTAAAAAACTCTGGTTGTATATTTCTTTTTTCCACCATTCGCCCGAAAAGTGCCATATTCTGGCATCGATTTGAGTCAGAAAAGTTTCACTTTCCTGTACTAGTACGGGAATGGTTGCGCTATGGCACTTTATCGGCCGCTGTGAAGTTCATGCCTTCTTCACAAGCTGGTGCTACCATCTCTCGCGCTAATAAATATTCCTAAAATTAAATATATGGCACGTTTTGTGCGATCGGCGGAAAATAATATGTGTGACACGTAGGGAAAGCTCATTTACGGACTCCTGTAAGTATGTTGGGCGAGCCGGAGGCGAGTCGTCCGTTAAAGTGGCCACCAGTGGTCCTACTTGTCACACAATGTACTAATACGCGTGCTGCTCAGCTTAGAAAATAATAGAGATGTAGATACGTTTCAATTTCAATTTCATGATATGTAATTTAAGTGATACGTAAAAAAGTAAGTTGCGTTTCAATGGCGGCAAATTCAAATTTTCCTAAGTTTTATCTTAGTTTTGTGCACATCGAGTGGCAAACATGCACATATGCACGGCTAGTCCGCGTATTTATTAGAATGATATTAATATTTGTTTATTTTTTAATTTTTATTTCTTGTAAGTTAAATTTAATAACTATTTTCGATTTTACTTGGTTTTTGACTTATTTTACTATAAATAGCAAGTATTTTAGTGTAAGCTGTCCGATTGTAACCTATAATTATGTATGATTCTGTCAATGACCGAAGAACAGTTACAATCGGACAGCTTATTCTATTCGCAGTATATTAAAATATTTGAAATCACGCGATTTTTTGAAATAAAACAAAAATATTTTTAGATTTAAAATTTCATTCATATTTTTCATTGAAATCCACATCACTAGAAAACAATGAAGAAGAAGCTAATCGCGAAATTCTCCGAGATCGGTCTGTTTGAGCGAACGCAAGACACGCCGTGTCAAACCATCGATGAAGATGTGCTCAGCGAGCGGCCATCAGACGAATTCATTCTGACCTCGCAGATCGACGACGTCATCCGGTTGGATATCTCGGACACGCATCAATGGGAGGTGAGGTCACAGGAAGACTCCGATGAGCCGATCGCCAGCACGAGCACCCCAACGGCGTAGATCAATGTCAGCGTGGAAAATTCGCCTTGAAAATCTAGCAAGCGGAGCGGGAAAAACAACGTACGCTCGACGATTGTCAAGCAGATTATTATGTCAACGACCCAAATTCCGACGTGTTGCATTTTGATATCGCTGCTCACGAATTGACAAAATTTCCGTTTTCGTATTAAATTGTTTACGTTTGGGTATTAATTTAGTTTCTTTTAATATGGAGAAGTGTCTAAAACAAGGGCCGCAAGGTAGAATTACGATTCCCATTGGGGCGCAATCAGATACCAAAAAAAATTCGGGTTTTTCTTTGGCAGATGCATCGACGTACGTTCGAATGCACAAGCTAGCGAGGGCGAGGAACCATGAGGATTGGTTCCTCCGCTTTATACATCGCGATTCCTGCGATATCCACACATCGACGAGCTGCCCTTTGGTGCACAATCCCCAGTCCACGTGCACCCAGACGAACAACATCCTGGGCCAACAATCATGCCAGACCGAATTCCAGGCGAACTCCAGGAGCATTCATGGGAAGTCGATTCAAACGAGCCCACATCTAATTCACCATATCCAGACCGGGCCGGTACTCGTGGGTCAACGGGCGTAAGATTTTTTTAATTACTTCCCCCTTGGGTCTAGATTGAGTGAAATTTGAAATGGTAAAATCCTCTAGTAGGTTGACGCCCTTTCGCGTCGCCCAGAGGAGTGCGTACTGCTCGTTCGAGCGCGATTCTTCTTCCACCAGCGTGGTGGGCAAACGGGCAGTCGCCAAACGCCACACGTTCGGCCGCTTCCCGACGATGAGCAATATCCTCGAGGAGCTGCATGGCTCTGAGAGGGAGAGTGTGCCGTCCCAGCAGCAGCAGCTCACGTACGTTGAGGTGCCCAGCGTGACGAATGGGACGTCCGAGGACACACAGCGCCGCAGGCCGATCAAACGAAAGTACTCGTCCATCAATTTCGACAGCATGCTAGGGGAGGACATGGGCCAGGTGACCGAAGAAATGAATCAATTGGTCATTAGCAAGCGAGGCAAGCCGGCGGAGAGGCGGTCCAGCAGGCCCAGCCCGAGCCGAAGACGATCGCACTCGGTGCAGGCGGACACGACCACAGCGGAGGCGAAGCCAAGCGGCTTCACGCAAGAGCTGCAAAACATCCCGCTGCTTGCCAGGGATTGCACGGAATTGGTGGAGCGCTGGCAGCGATCAAACAGCAACTTCCTGCTGCACAGTCAATCCACTACTTCTGCAGCCGCCAACCGTGCGCAAGGGTATCTGGATCCCCAGGATCAACACTAACGTTTTCCTGAACTCAGTGAAATCCAAATGCAACTTCTCATCCTGGCAGTTTGCATGAGAAGTTAACCACCCTTACAGCTGGTGTAAGCAGGCCTCGCAAACTCCTTGGACCGAACTACTCTCTAAAACTCAACGCTCGCAAATATTTGCAACATGTCACTCGACGGTTGTTGCAGATAGTTCAATCATTCCCCACTTTATCTAGTTTGTGGTTATCGGTGGGTTCTTGATGTATCTATATGACCTTCAATTGTGATGCAACCCGATTCCCGATGTTATTGCTAAGGCGATAATTTGCAAACGCTGTTTTACAGCAAACACATCACTCATCAACGTATCAAATTACACAATTTGTGGAATATTTCTGCTTGCAAACATTGCCAAGCGCATTTAGAAATTAAGTCAAGTCGGTGGCAAACTTGCGTCATTCTGAAATGATTCGTGCTTTATTTTTGAGATTCGAATATTCAGTGAACTTTTACTTCATTTTAAATATGTAAATTACAGTTTTAAGTGACGTTGTTTGTAAATCCAATAAAACGCAAACAACAGTATAAATTCATTAACAAGTGTATCATTTTATTGAATAATCCGCAAAAATTTGCATTTATACGCGCCAAATTATTTATTAGTGCGTTGAAATACTAAAAGCAAATTGAAAAGTGAATGCTTAAAGAATATTTCAACAACCTCTAAGTATTAAATACAAAGGTATAATGTTTAAAAACGTACAAAGTCGATAGCCAGATGCTTATCCAGCACAATCCGCCAACAACCGTTAATTCTGCAATTTCTTTCTTTTAATTGCTTTTAGTTCTATGTAGTTATTAGAATAATGTTATATGCTATCGTGGATTCTTCAAGATTATCATGTTTAGCAGGCACAACGAACGAAACATTTGAAATTTGCGGGAAGTGTTCTTTCAGTTGCCTAGTTATGAGCATGACCTTGTGGATCATCATATGATCTGCATTGTCATTGCTTTGCCAAGTGATATCAAACAAACTGGAGCTAAACTGGAGCATACACGATGCATGAATGTTATGAGCACCAACCGGAAATGCTTACCTTTTCGGCCTTTGCCAGATTCACCCAGAGCTGACGCCACGTGGAGAACTTCTTCTGGTCGCTGAAGTTGTACTGCATCTCTTGGGAGGCATAGCGGGTGCTGAGCGCTGAGCGGTAGTTGCAGAACTCGGTGTTGTCGAATTGCTGGTCCATTTTTGCGGATGTAGCTGGCGGAGGCGTGGAGGTCGATGGTTCTGGGCGGCTTGGTGACAATCGCACGCTGGCGGCAGAAGAGACTCTGAAAGTGCTCGCCTGCTCGCCGTCGTGAGCCGGTCGGTTGGCTGAGTTCGATGTTAGGTTAGGCGAGCTGGCCGCCGAGCCGATGGCGCGATGTTTGTTTTTGTACGTCGCGCGGCGTGCATCGAGCGCACATACGTACGAACTTCTGATAAGGAAGGCATTTTGAACTCCGTGAACTGTTGGCAGGTCGCAAAACATAGAATTGTGCAATACTCTGCGTCAATTTTGCTATGAACTCTAATCATTCGTTACTGCAAAACAATAAAAGGTGGCCTTTTTAAAAATTGAGGTTTTTGACGAGAAACCATCGCGACTCGCAACCACACAACAGACAGTACTTTCATATTTCAAACTTTAATATTTCTTTGCGCATAATATATACTCAGCGGGGCCAATTTAATAAGATTTTAAAGAGGAAGCAATTGCATGCGAGTACCCATATTCGTGGTGAGTGGTGACCGGAAAAGTAATGAATTGAGAATGCGTAAACTAAAAGTACACAAGTGACTGTAAGGAGTTACTATATGTATTTCATTTGAAAATGAAAAATCAGTATACAGGTTGTTAATATAGAAATATAGAAATTTGAAATTTTTATTTATATCTTTCTTGAATCTTGAGGCAGTTTACGAATGTGGGATTAGTGGTAGGTATTTAATTTTAGAAATTGAAAGAACATTTTAGAATATTTTACCTATATTTTTTATTTTTCGATTTGGCTCAAGCTTTCTCAGCAATTTCTGTTTAAAGATTAACGGGTATGACATCTGACGTTCACTCACAATAATGACAACATACCCTCTTAACTTTAAATTAAACTGGAGTTGAAGAGGCAAATTGAGCCAAGTAAAAAAAAACGGGTATACTATTTTAAAATTATCTTTTCTATTCCGCTTTTTGAACGTTGGTAAAATACTTCATTGAAAGAATAATGAAAAAGTATTCCAGTATTGGACCTTTCTTCTTGTTCTGATCTCTCTTATCATCCATATTGCTGTGTAAAGTTACTTTAATAAAACTCTGTATAAAAGGTACAATCACGGGCGACGAAACTTGCGCCACTTTTTAATCCCAATGGAGTTGCAAATAATACGAATTGACGCGACAGCCCTGAAACGTATTTACATCCGACCCCACGACGTCGGCT
>JARJDQ010015799.1:0-10670 GCA_030264215.1 Geostiba sp. GC000077 | reverse complement strand
GTAGTGTTGTGGTGTTGTGTTGTAGAGGTGTTGAGGTGTTGTGGTGTTGTGGTGTGGTGGTGATGGTGTTGTGGTGTTGTGGTGTTGTGGTGTTGTGGTGTTGTGGTGTTGTGGTGTTGTGGGGTTGTGGTGTTGTGGTGTTGTGGTGTTGTGGTGTTGTGGTGTTGTGGTGTAGAGGTGTTGAGGTGTTGTGGTGTTGTGGTGTTGTGGTGATGGTGTTGTGGTGTTGTGGTGTTGTGGTATTATGGTGTTGTGGCGTTGTGGTGGTTCCAGAACCAACACTCTACCACTGCTAGTGTACTAGTTATTATTCAACCCCTTTTTCAGTTCAGGGAAGGGGGATTTGTTGTACGTGGGGATTTTTCTAAATAATATATCGCGTTCTCTATACTATAAATGGGGCGACAACTTGATATTCCGAACATTTAATGCGCGATATTGCCGAGAATCCTATGCGAGACTGGGATGATAATAAGTGGATTCCGTGCGCGTCCTCGGGAATGATAACCGCTGTGTCACCCACCCAGCGACGTGAGCGAATGCCAGTCGAAAAATGGCGAAGAGCGCATATTTTACTCTCTCCGCCCTAGCGCAGCGGGAAAGTAGCTTACAAGGTAATAAAAATTGAGCCACTTTGTTCCAACCGCTATCGGACGCATGGGCATCATGAATACATGCGAATATATCATGGAATTTGGTTTTGAATTCTGCAGTCAGTCAGACTTTAGGCGGAAACTAATAAAAGCCGAGCAACAGCAACAGCAGATGAGGGTAAACGATGATGACTATTTCCAACTACTTGTCGTTTTGGTGTCTTGCGTCTGCAGAAGAAGGTGTGCGCGCGTCGTTGTGCAATATTGTCCCCGGCGAGCGTTTTACATCGCCGTTTTATGCCCGAATTTTATTACGATAATCTCGTGCCTTCGTGCCGCCGCCTTTATAACGCATTTGCGTGCAGTAAAAGCCCTGCCAGGAGGGATGGGCTTTTTGTGTGCGTGTCGCTTTGTTTCAAAACCCCCGCCGGGCGCACATGAAATCGCTGCTTCCATACGAATCACGTCTTGCATCTATAATGTAGACGTGACGCCGTCATCTAGCTCCATCTCCGTACAACTATTGGTCCTTCAAACCGGATTTTGTAAATATTTTCAAAAAGCGAAAATTACTAGTCCTGGTAGATACTATTTGTAGAGTGCAATCCAGTTCGAAGGACCAATGTTTTGACATGCTCACGTCAAAATGCACCGACATGATATCTTGAGAGAAGCGGCTATCGTTCTAGTTATCAATCAAAGTTGCACAAACTATTTAGGTGTAAAATGTGTTACGTGCGACGGCGATGGTGGAGAGACACCGGTCTGGAAAGTTTCATGCAACCATCCGCAACACGTCACGCTGATAGCGATAACTTTGGGGCAGTAATCATAATTTGCCGAATTCCGAAAATTAACCACCTCGAATTTCGTAATCATTTGGCGTGGCGGGCGCTCAACATTACGCCGCGAGTTTTACGTTTATAGCGGCCATATCTCAAAGTGGTAGCCAAGAATTTATGTCGATGGTGGCTCGTCACACGATGAATAATTGAAATGGTTCGTCATTGTCGTCGCAGCAGTGCGCGCCCTGTGATAAATCCGCGACCCTTAATAAATACGTCGCACGTTTAATTAGCGCCGCGCGTTTGTTTAATAAACTACTTAATCATCTTAATATTCGCCATTCGCGCATCGCTGCCCGGCGCCTCCACGAGGTGCTTTAACACATTCATTCTCGTGCTAAGCGTGCGCAAGTGTGGAAAACGGAAAACTTCTCAAACTAAACGCTGCAATACACTTGGCTGGGCGCTGGGGGGCTGGAAGTTCGCAGCACTTTAAAGTCACTTCACTGTGTGTGGGGGAGGGTTGGAAATTTCGAAATATGAGATGCGCAAATTACAACAGGAAATTAATTCCGTCGTCCTCGTGTGTCGCACTACCGAGCGCAAAGTGCAACTGACTCATCACATTTTCAAACACCACCCCCTCCCAACCCCTAAACAGGAATTTCATATTTTTTCAAGAGGCGTATAATATTTAACAACAAATTTTACAAAATTACTTTGAATGCCAAAGTGGAAAGAGTAAGGGGTTGAAATAGCAAAGCGTCCGAGTCAGGTGAAGCATTCTCAGAATTCAGGACGAGTGTCCTGCAAGTGGCACTCCAATCTCCGGGAATGAAAGAAAAATATGCTCTCTCAAGAATACTCTACTTTCATTCTTGTTTTTTTTCTTTGAACATTTTACATGCAACATTTCAGGATGTTTTTTGTTACATCAATATTTCATTATCCTTTACCATTGTAAGAAATTTATTTAAGTAAAAAAAAAACAAGAGCTTTCCTAACTTTAATGTTTCAATTTCGCAAAGTTGGCGAAACCGCAAAATCACGACGATGTTTGCATGCATTTTTTTCTCAAAGCTCTGCGGCGTCCTTGTATAGGACGATGCAAAGCTAAAAATGCACATTTTTGCAGTCGGACGATACCAGCGTGTAAAAGTGCACGCGGAATGAATTATGCATGCGGGAGGGATACTTTATACTCGCAACTTTATAGAGTCGTTGCGACGATGGTGGAGGCGCCAGGCACATGAAGTCGACATGCCTATTCGCTCGTCATCCTTTCGTGCGCCGCACCGCCTTCGGTTTGTCGGTGACGTTGACGGGCAGCCCGCCTCGGAATATCTACATATTATGCAAAACGCTTTAATAATTAAGCCCGTTATTAAACTTGTAGCTCCGTCGGGGCTGTAATCCGTTGGCAAATATTTAAATTGCACACGTGAAATGCACACCCCGTGGCTCGGCCTGACAGTTAATAGGATAATGATAACGCGATAAGTGGCGCGGCCCCTCATGTCCGAAACGCATGGCCACACGCGGAGAAAATTTACATTTTTCCTTGACGAGCTTTAATTCGGGATAATTACCCTTGGACAGACGTCACTGCAATGAGTAGAGACTTCGCTGTTACCAAGGAGCTTTAAATCATTTTCCGAATGATTAAATAATCACGAATTCTGAAGTGACAAAAATAATCAAGTAAAAGCTAATTTTTCTTATTTTACGATTTTTCGAATCAATTTGTAGAATCTATCCGGTTCGAAGGACCGAAAATTTTATTTTCTGATTTTTACCTTTAGAATAAGGTGAAAGTTTACTTTTCGAAACTTTTCCATCTAAATATTATGCTTTCTGAGCTTAGTTCGTAATTGTATCGCGGACGATACTCTCACACATCATTTACTCCATGCGGGAATATACAATTTTGACATGTAATATTCATGCGCTTTCTGTTATGTTAGGAGCAATTTATTCGAGTATGTTTGCTCATCACGTACAATGCGCAGCTTCACGTAACATGTGGTTTTGGGGAAAGGAAAAACAGTTGGAAATATTTAATTAAATCCACTACCTTAAATAAGTGCAGCTTACAGAATCTTTATTTTCGCAATTTTTGCTGTCTTTTTTTCGTGTGTCTTAGGAACATTGGCAGCCATTGTCTCGGTTTTAAATGTAATACACGCGGAGATAAGGCAAGGCAGATGCATTAAGAAATTGGATTAATTAAATGTTCCAGAATGGCCGTTACCATCGCGGCGGAGTGCGACGCGCGGCACAGCGAGTTAAAATTGTCGGGAGTTAGGAGTTAACAGAGCGAAAGCTCGCGATGCCCTCGGGGCGATTGCGACTGGGGGCCAGATTTTATGTCAGCCCTCCATCTAACCCAGAAAGACGAAGCAACATTCCATTGGAGGTGTTTTCATGCGATGCTGAACGCAGGAAAAAATTAAACTTGGGGCGCACAATTAGATTATATCGCCCACGAACACCACACACAATATGTACCTACATTAAGCGCCACAAGGGGTGTCCATTGTGTATGGGTGGAGGTAGTGGAACACGCCGACTAATAGGATCAAACTTGCGTGTGCGCGCAACTTTTAATCTTATCAGTTTGGTGGTTTTAGTTTTCGGTTTTGGGTTTTCGGCTTCTGTAGCGAAGTTCCGAGCCCCAGAACTTTGCGAACGGAAGGGGGATAGCTTTCCGCTGCGCTGCATCGAAGAAAACTATGAACTAACAATTTATTAGTTTATTGTGTGCGGTTCATTTTACTGCCGCTTATGAAAATAGCGCAATTTAGGGCAAAGTTTTCAGTTTCACTTCAGTTGCAAATCTCGCAACTTGCAAGAGCATGAGAAAGACATTAGCTCGTAATGAGGAGTGAAAATGTCGGCCGAATATGTTGGCGGCGGCGGCGGCGCGCTGCTGAAGTGTTCGGAATGGATGGAATGGCTGTTGGCAGCGCACAACGGCGAAAAATTCGCCAAAAACTATTCGCGATCGTGACAAGTTTCGCTGAAATGGCTCTCACCCGCCCCCAGCATGTGCAAGCAAATTTTCCAAGAGGCAGCGCGCAAACTTTGCGCCCCGATGATGGTTTAAAACAATATTACTCGACGGCTTTCTTTTGCACAGCCGATCCGGCTTTTTGGTGGAGGCGCCTGCCAAGTGGCAGCATGCGTCTGGAATATTTGATCATTTCCATCGAAATGTTACAAATATTTAAAAAATATTTAGTAGAACTTACATAGTTTTATATAATAAATATTGGAATACAATATTGGACCATGCAAAGTACTTTTAAATATTTAATGGAAGCGCTCAAAGTTGAAAAACATAAAAATATTAAAATTACGCTTCAGAGTGATTTTGTTATTTAAATCACTATAAATGTTTAAAGTTTTATAAATATTGTTGTTAAAACCTACACAATTGTATTTTAGTAAAATCAAATTCTACAATATTTTGACCAAACTTTAACTGCCATAAAAAAAATGTTGACTCCACATTTACGCTTAAAACTCATGAAATGCTTGGAAAAATATAGTATTTATTCAATGATTAACCGACAAGCTGCCAGTCAAAAGCAGTAAATAAACGCAATAAAGCTCGTCGCGGGCAAACACTCAGCCGCGTCGTGCGATTCAATTTGCTCCTCCACCACCCGCCCAAACGCGCAAAGTAAAAATCAATGTATCGAACGTGTTGATTGAATTTATAATGAATTGAATCGAATTGAGTCCTTGGGATGGCCCGCTCCTCGGTTTTCACGGCGCATTGGCGCGCGCATCGGAATGGCAGCTGGCATTAAATAAATTGGAGCGTCGTGCGGCGCCTCCACCATCGGCACAATCTTTTATTCCTTCTCAGCCGTTTCTGCAATCCACCGCCGCTGCCACCGCCCAGCCACGATTGTGAATGCATGTGCATCACTCTTCTTTAAAATGCGCCGTGTGCAAAGTCAGGGAAATTTTGATTTCGGGGGCGGAATAAGACAAATTCCTTTATCGAATTGCAGTTCGCAGCAAACTTTCAAAATGCTCGACTCAATACAATTGGCATGAAGTGGATTTAAGAGGCTATACATTTCGATGGTGCTTTGTTGCTGCAAAGTTAATTTTTTATGGCAGCTAAAGAATTCTTTATTCTTTTGGTGGAGGCGCCGGTCTCGGCGGGAGGGTGGATTTATCGCTCGGGCGTGGTAATTAAACGCCCGTCGCGCGCATAACAATTAGAATCACTTCATATTTATTGCCGTTTTGTTCAGAAAACTCCTCGAAAAAAAAAGCACAGCAAAAAATTTTTGCGCTAGATTTCAAGCGCGAATTGTTCATATTCATCAGCGTCAAATTAAAAGCGAACGGGTTGTTCATAATTCTTCGTTAATTAACTTTTGCTTCTACTTCACTTTACTTTACTTTTTTCTCAATGAAAGTGCTTAATTTCTTCCCTAAATCATCCGATAATATATTGTAAACAAAGGCACACGTGTATGCCTAATTTTCGGGATGGAAATATTTAATGGACGTGAAAAAAAAATTGGGGCCACGCAGAGATAATTGACAGGAAATTTGGAGGGGTAATAAATGGAGCGTTAAAAGCCTACAACGGTGCGTGGTAATTTCTTTTCGGAGTCGGCGTGTCAGGGATGGGTTTTTATTTATATTAATTGCTAAAATTACCATCGAGCTGGTCTAGTCATAAAATTGCTCGCTGAAATCTTTTTTTAATCAAAATATATTCAACATTCCGTAAGAGTGAAGTTAATGAAATGCAAAAGGGTGGCAATGGTGGCAGTTGACGTATTTCGGGCCGGTGCGAGAAATATCGTACGAATTATACGCACCGTGAACGAGCCAATGAGCGGGGGCGGCATCGGCGGAGGCGAATTGAACAACTTTATCGTCGGCCCCCCATCCCCCACTCCCCCGCGCGCGTAACAGATGAGTCGAAACTGTAAACACATTGTTCGTATCCGCCTGCACCCCCTTAAAGGTCTCCAAAGAGTGCGATGGCGAGGATAAATAATTCAAGCGGTGATAAAATGATAAAAGTTTCAACAAGTACAAAGCGGTTGGTATTAACTAACCGAGCGTGAAATGCACTCGCCCCCCTCGGAACATTGGCAAAGTAAATCAAACGCTATCAACGCGAGCATCAATCTGAATTATAATGTGTGCGTATTATTTTTGAGCAGAAGAAACATCTAGTTAAGTTAAATATTATCAAAAAGCGAAGCAATATTCAACATATATTGGTGATAACTCAATCGTAGGCAACCCATTTTGCACCAAAGCACAGTGCTTGTATGATTCTTACATGTCCGTGAAATTGGAAAAATGCAATTTGTGCAATTTTCGCGCAAACAACACACAAATGCAATAAATACCGAAATAGGAAATTACCTCGTTCGAGTGTATTGTATTTTTGACACAGAGGACGTGAGCGAACTGGAAAAATGCGCCCCAAAAAATATACACCCAACATGCACAAGAGCTGAAAAATAGCGAGAAAGCGATAAGAATGAAACTGCAGCACGAAATGATACAAAAAGTGGGCGAAATCTAAACTAGACACAGACACAGACACAGACACAGACACTGCGCCAATAGTGGAAGAAGCATGAAAAGACATCCTAAACAAATATAAAAATAGAGGGGAAAAAATGAAATGGGAATTCTCTTGGACGTACCAAAAAAAGACAATACATCTTGCAACTAAAAAAGACAAGACAAATTAAACGCGAATGCACGTAAAGTTGGGCGTAGAATATAAAAATATGGCAGCAGTGGCAGCACAATGAGATTGATGAACAAAACATGCGCGCACAATAGATATATTCTAATTAAAAAAGTAGCTCAAGTCTTTTTAAAATTTTTTATTGTTCTATTTTTTTTTTCTGTTTCAATGAACACATTGTATACGAATGTTAATGTTGATGTGGGGTGGTTTTGTGGATAATAGATTTACGCGATGAATGTTTCCGATCATTTATTAACGAATCCTGTGCGGGCGAGGGAGGGTTGCCTGCAAATGCGTTGTGTGCGCCGCAAACCGCCGCCCTGACAGATGATTGATGATAATTTTTAAAGCGCGCCCTGCGCCACCCGAAAATGGCCGGAAAAGTAATACCACACTCTGTCCATGGCCGCGTCTCGTCGCCGACTATTACTCCACTTAGTTTCACTTAATACGGCCGAAATAGGGTGACGGGGTGTAATTTTACTGGTTGCTGGTTGGTTGGCGGTTGCGAATAGTTCATTTGCACTGGACCCGAAGCATAAATATCTCCTAACGACTTTTCAACCTACAATTACAGTTCCTAGTGGGTGGTAAACATTACCATGCCATTGAAAATTGTATTTTAAAGCCCTAGGGCTAGATGGCGAACAATGTTTAATGGTAAAGTAGTAATTATTACGACAAAAGGATTTTTGTGGTGTTGCAGGATACATGAGTATGATTAACGTCGTGAGGAAAAGTTTTCTTTTGCAAAGAAAGTTGGCGAGTGCACAAGAAAGAAGGTGCAAACTGAAAAGCATGGGGCGGTGGAAAAACCTGAAAACTTGAGACACTTGGCAGCCGCCCCCGAGAAACTTTGCGCATAATTTTCCATGCACTCATCTTTCATCTCATCATTTTCGTCATTTTCATCATTTCATTGTTCCTGCTGCTTTCGAAACACGTGTTTTTGGTCAGCACATAGAAAAACGTTGGGAAATGGCAGAAAAACACGCCCGCAGCAAAGTTTCGGTTTTTCGTCTTGTTGCTTGTTTCGCGCGTTTGAGTGGAAAGTTGTACAAACATGTGAAACACGAGAGGACGCGCGTGGAAACAAGTTGCGAGTTGCGGAACATCCGAAAGTGTTTAAAAGTGTGTGGGACCCAGCGTGAGAGGGCATAAACCGGGGGGGCCGCGTCTTGTGCGGACGACGGTGGTGGAGGCGCCGGGCGCGAAGGAAATAATAAATCTCAACATTCTCCGAAAGTGCTACGGCAAAACGTCGAGACCGCGTCGGGCGGCCGTCGCGACTATCGCACGACATGACCAACAAACCGCTAAACTGTCAGCAGTAAAATGCAACGCTTTATGCCCGGCTAGATACCACCGACGCGCCGACGTCGCCACCCACCTCACACACATCATATGATAATAAAGTAAACTTTACTTGCGTCCGAGGGCTGTAAATCAGTCGAGCGATATCTTTTCATGATACCACTGAATCATGCGTTAAATTCGACGCGGCTTACGGAAAAGACATCATAAATCCGATGCGTAGTCATTGAGATAATGGCATTTTAATTTTACATCCTTTTTTTTACATTTTACATTTTTAAAATTTCTGAAAACATGCGTTAGAAAATCGTTTATATTACCTAAACGTATGCTCCAATCTTAAGTTTCTTTAGCTGGGTGCATAGCCAAAAAGACGCTCTGTAATTTGCACTCTATTGCTACCCCCTGACAGGGCGGCAAGTTCCCCAAATATGCTTTCAAATTGAAGCAATTTTTCAAAATCGATGAAAACACGCGTTGGAAAATCGTTCATATTGTCTAAACGCATCCTTCAATCTTAAGTTTCGTTAGCTGGGTGCATAGCCAAAAAGACGCTCTGTAATTTGCACTCCAGTATTACCCCATCAGGCAGCGGCAAGTTCCCCAAATATGCTATCAAAATTAAGCAATTTTTCAAAATTTCTGAATACACGCGATGGAAAATCACTCATATTTGCTAAACGCATGCTTCAATCTTAAGTTTATTTAACTGGGTGCATAACCAAAAAGACGCTCTGTAATTTGCATACCATTGCCACCCCCTCAGGGGGCGGCAAGTTCCCCAAATATGCTTTCAAAGTTAAGCAATTTTTCGTTAATTTTTCATATTTTCTAAACGCATCACTAAATAAGGAAGATTACATAATGAATAAGTTAAAAGCAAGTTTATGGCATATCGATATCATCTCATGAATAACTCTCTCGATTTCTCGAAGGATGCGGAAAGTTCGTGCGTGCTTGCCGGCTCGCGATGACAGCGCCAGTGTCTGCCGATATTGTAATTACGACGCAATTATGAGAACTATGGAACTAGTGAACCGTGGAACGCGACACCGCTTGGCGAAGGTCTCATTAGTGCATCGCAGAGGCGGCTGCAGCGCAACGCAATATCCCATCGCCATCGACTATACAAAAGCGGGCCGCCACCGTCGCCGCCGCCGTCAGGCACTATCGACGCCGCCGACGCCCACGCGCAAGACGCATCAGCCATTGTACTTAATTAACTAATGCTTAATGCGACCGGCTTTCGCCGACAGATTCAATTATGCGACAAACAATTACCAAACTCAATTTCGCCGCCTCCCAACATTATAATTGTCTTGACATTTTTCGACTTTTTATAGATAACTATTCTATCACTGTTTGACACTCGGTCTGGCACTTTTAAAGTGTGCCGAGTGTTCGAAAGTGTTGTTGCATGTTTGATGGATATTCTCAAGTTGGCGCGCTGGTGGAGGCGCCGGGCATAGTTGACCCTCTTCAGCATTCCATCCGTCGCCTACGCTACTGCGCTTCGTGCTTTACGCTCGCCGCTCTCCATTTCCATCAATCACTCCAAAATTGACAAGCGCACTGAAACTAATGCCTCCTGCTCAAAAATATCAATTTTTCACCAGTTTACTTTTACTCTATCAAAGAGACAACAGCAGGCAAGAAATTTCCATGGAGAAAATATTCTGGCTAGGACTCAAATAGAAAGTCATCATAACTTTAAATGGTTGACAAAGAAATCAAAAATATAAAAATAAAACAGCACGTTTTTTTCTACGGAAGTTTTAGACAACCAGAAAGCCGACACAAGACAATTTAATCCTAGGTGATCCTAGGAAAAGCTTCATGACTTCATGACGTTTAATTCGTTCGCAGCGTATCAAAACAACTAGTGTTCCGGAAGTGCGGAGAAACAAGTTGCAAACAAGAAATGAAAATATGTCAACACCCAAACCCGACTGAAATCCTAGAACACTAAAATCCGAGATTGTGCTGGGCGAAACTAAGGATTTCCACATTTTCATTCCGCACTTCATTCTCGTTCATTCTCTTGTTCGGTCTCCGGGTTTCGTTTTTTTCTTGTGGCAAGCTTTCCGAAAGCCTGCCACGCAACGCAGCGTAGCGCGCAAAGTTCAATCAGCTGAAATACGGCCCGAATCTTGTTCATTCGATTGTGACTTTCCTTCGCACGCGAATTGTCACCGGGCACACCGGGCACACCGGGCACCTTACAAGCTTCGC
>JARJDQ010015798.1:0-11282 GCA_030264215.1 Geostiba sp. GC000077 | reverse complement strand
TTTTGTTAAAATTCCTGTTTAGCATATGTGTGGCAGAGCAGCCAACATGTTTTTGGTGAAAACTAAACTCCCCTAAACAATTTGTAGTGTGAATTTTCAAACTTTAATAATTTTTTTCACCACTTAGGAGGCTTCAAAAAAATCTTGGATAAATCTCCTAAGTGTAACTTTTTCACCAATTTTTTTCGGAATACCACTGAACAAGTCTATTCAAAAGTGTGACTCACGCATGATGAGTAAGGTATTCATCAAATTCTAATTATTCTACATTATGTATGATGTATCTAAAACAGTTTAAACTTTAAATAATGCACAATAACAGTTATCTCGTCTCGTCATGATATCGTCACCGTTTCGTTGTTTCATCGTTCTGCGCACGATTTGTAATGGATGTTAGTTGCGAACTTGCGAGACTGTTGTATGAATTAGATGATATTCCCCGCCGGTCGTCAATAAAAGGAGCGAACGAGATTTCAAGGCCCCCACGTTTTGCCATGCATTGCGAATCTTGGCAAATCCTCGGCGATGACGTGCGGCCGGCTCCCGGCTCCTTCGTGGGCCGCAGGTGCCGTTGCAACTTGTCCACTTCTTAATTTGCGTAATAACTTCGCGTTCGCCGCGACTCGTTCGAGAATTTCGTCTCTCATGTCTGCAATCAACGTGAATTTGTCACGTTGCAATATTGGTGGTTCCATATCAACGTGCAGTGATCGGAATTGGTGAATTGGCGGTTTTATTGGTTGGCTAAACCGTCGCCATACATGCGATGAGGATGACTCGATCCACCCATGCACGAAGAGACGAAGAGGACGAAGAGTTTCATTCATAAGTTGCTGCGAACGGCGATGGCTGCGACTTTTACCCAGACTCCAAGCAACTTTGCAGTGCAAATGCATTCAGCAAGCAAACATAATTTAACGCCCAAAACAAGCACAAGCAGTAAACACAGGAATTGCATGCTGTTTTGGGTGAATCTGCAAAACATGAAATGATTAATTTCACCATGATGTTTTAGCATTCAGGAAATTCAGGTATGCACATCGGCTGTGTCCGCTGCGTGAGATCATCACCAAACGCCATCATCATGCCGCCAGATGGCGTGGGCGGCGTTGTTGTAGGTTTTGCATTTCACGATTTCACGAAATTCGTTATGCATCTCATCCGTAAAATTCAATGCAAAAGTATGCAACACAACAAATAAATTAATGACAAACACATTTTCTCTATGCGCAAATGTTAGAATCGCAAGAATTAAGGAGAAAGATAAGAAGATCTTCTCGGATTGGAAAAATATACTGCTCACAGGAGAGCTGAGAAAAGTCGCTGATAGTCTGAAAGTGATGAGAGACATGATGATACCGGCAGGCGATGTTAGATCAGATTAGCGATGTAGATTAAAGCCGTTGATTGCAGGAAATAGCTGCGTGTTAACGCATAGATCTTTTAAGCAACAACATCGTTGGTGATGCGGCTGGACGCAGGATTGGAACATGTTTGGCAAACTCAAAGGTACTCACAAAGTCGCAGTCTCGTAGTGAGTTTCTGCGCGTCTGCGACCGACTCTGAACATGCACAGTCGGATGAAATTACATCGGTTTGGTCAATTTTAGAGACACTAAATTTGCGTATGCGGCCGAGTGATTTATGAAAAAGATAATTTCACATCGAAACGCTGAAATTCACACGGGTTTTGATGGAACTGTGGAAGAAAGAAGAAATCTATAAAAAAAACAAATCGTGATGCCACTTGATGCCGACAGTTGAACATTCACTATAGGCAACCCAATGTACATCCATGCTTCATTTATTTTTAACGTTGACTTTTCTTGAAGTAATTTTAGGATTATAATTATGTCCTATGCAATTTACATATAAAATAAGCAATTATTCAATTTAAAATCCATTTTTCACTTAGTTTAATTATTTTGCCAAGGTTTTTATGCATATTTAATTGCGTGCTTCATTATTAATTAACTCTTTCAATTCCCGTCTGAGCAACTTCCCAATTGGAGTTTTTGGAATACAATTGACAAATCTAACGCCACCTCTCAAATATTTCGGATACGATACTCTTTCTTTGATGAATATCTGCAAATCACTTGCTGTAACTTCACTGTCACCTCTCTTCACAACAAAAGCAAATGGCAATTCTCCATGAACATCATCCTTTAGGCCAACTACAGCTGCATCAAGGACTTCTGCATGGGTAAGTAGCAATGCTTCTAGTTCAGCTGGAGGCACCTGGAACGCATTGTACTTGATCAAGTCCTTGACTCGATCGACAATGTACAAATATCCATCATCATCAAGATATCCCAAATCACCAGTCGCTATAAATCCGTTACCAAGGAACGTGTTAGAGGTTTCATGTGGATTTTGATAGTAACCTTTAGATACATTAGGTCCACTGACAAGGACTTCTCCAACTTCCCCTGGCCCTAATATATTTCCACTGGTTGTAGTTGTATCACGTATTTTTATGTTAACTCCTGGATTAGCTTTTCCTACAGAAGCAATCTTAGTGGAATCAGCATCAAGAGGTGTGCCAGTTGCTGATAGTGTCAATTCAGTCATGCCGTAGATTTGATAGAGCTTAATATGAGGAAATCGTTGTGTTACAGCTGACATGACTGCTTCTGAAAGTGAAGCACCTCCAAAACAGGCGAAGCGAACCATTTCCAAGTGGTGTTGCTCAATTTTGGGATTCTTCGCAAGCCAGACCATTAATGGAGGCACTATTGATAGGCAACTGATGTGGTACGATTTAACATGCTCCAGATAGGTGTCTTCGTTGAACTTTGACATGAATTTGATTGAATCGCCTTTTGCCAGGGTATTAAGCCCTAGAATCAGGCCATAGGCATGTGCGAATGGTACGATTATTATGGTGTTGAGACAGTTGTGATATACTACTGTTTCATCTCTACAAGAAAAAATTTAGAGCATTCATAATTGCGTCTATAATCAAACTTACCGAAATAATTCGTTAAAATAACTAAAGTTACGATGCATAAGCATGACAGCTTTTGCCATTCCGGTAGTTCCAGAAGAAAACAACATGGCTGCCACAGAATCCGGATCATTGAGACATTCAATTTCCAAAACATCGACATCATGTTCATAATCAATATCTTCAAGTACAATCATTTTCTCCACAAATTTTAAGGCATTTTCTTTGCAAACTGACGTGATTAACTTCTCTGTCGCACGCGAGCAGAAAAGTATAGTTGGTTGCGTTATGTTTATAGCATTTAACAATTCAACTAGGTCCAAAATAATAACATTACATAGAATCATATAGAGATTAGAGATCAAAGTGTGTTTTGAGGAGACTTACATTTTCCATATGAAGAACTTATAATGGCAATTGGTTTTCCAGAATATAGACAGCCCAGAATTGGAATGAAACAATGCACACTATTCTCAGAGCAAATAGCAATACGCTGCGCTGATTTTAAGTGTTTCACAATTTGGACACTTCTTTGGAATAATTCTTTGTAGGAGACAGCGGCCTGAGTTTCAACGTTAATGATAGCCGTATTGTTTCCAGTGTTTTGTGCATAATTACGTAAGGTTTCATAAATAAAGATTCCAAAGGATTTTGTATCAACTTCAGTTGATACATTCTTTGACAAGATACACATTTTACGAAGACAAGTTTCGAAGACACAGTGTGGGCTTCACTTTTTTTCTATTTCGTTTTATTCGTGACAAAACACCTGTTCTTTTATAGCTGTTTCAGTTTCTTGAACCCCTTCCACTTCTTGTTAGAAAAAGAACAAGTTATAGTGGGGAATGGCGTTGACTATGATCAAAGTAGTTATTTTAATATATATTGAAGAAACGTGCCAAATGTACAGATAAAATTTCTGTGTAAAGTGATGTGCTCGTGTATTCCACTTTTCTAATTTATGCAAAAGATAAAAGTAGCGAGAGAAACATTTTAAGCAGGATTATTTTACAACACAAATTAATTAAATTTTTTTTGCAATCAGTTTGCAATTATAATATTAATATCAAATATAAACAGTGAGACAGCAGTTCTTCACAATGGGCGAAGGTTCAAACAGAAACACAGCTATCGCAATCAAACACTGATTAGAGATGTCATGACTTGTATCTATTTATGTTTGCTTCAACAGCACCAACCGCTACAGTCAAACGTTGAACCTGACGACGAAAAGTTCCAATTTTATTCAAAACATCAACATATAGTTAGTGACTGTATAATTTGCATAATTTTAACATTTAAATTTTACATTTTTAAAACATGGACAAGTTTATAATAAAGGGACCGCCATTAAAGGAGCCTCTGTATGCACGCTCTGTGGGAATACGAATCTGCAATACTTTAAAACAACTATCTAAAACTGACAAAGTTGCATTTGTAAGTACACTAAGCCACAACAGAGTTCAGATTTCATAATTAGTCGAGTTGGTTTTAGTTGGACGTAGCAACAAATGCTACAATCTCGTACAAGGAACTCTTTGAGGTTACCGTTAAAGTAGCGATCAATTTGAAAACGTTGGGATTCGCGGGAAAAACGATAGGCATTTGCAGTGAGAATCGTGAGGAATTTTTCATCCCTGTTATTGCTGCTTTGTATCTTGGTTCACCAGTAACGACTATTAATCATGGATATACTCAACGTATGTTGGAAACTTGGAAGCAAAACAATACAAAAATGGTTACTTCTACATGATTTGATGGTATATTTTAGGTGAATTACTGTATGCATGTGAATTGGTCAAACCGTCATTCATATTCTGCTCGACGCAAACATACAGTGCGTTCAAAACGCTGCGAACAAAGGAACCTATGAAATACCTTCAGCAGCTATGGATACTGGAGAATCTCAATAAATTCTATTCCCGTGTGACGAACATTGAAAAGTTTGTGCCTGTTGACGTTGATGTGAAGAATCACATTGCAGCATTGCTGTTTTCTTCAGGGACTACTGGACTTCCGAAGGCTGTGATGCTCACACATACGAATTTGAGTGGTATCCATGGACAATTTTTGTAAGTTTGAATGAAGTCTCTTTCAAAGTGTTATTGATTTCTGGATCGATCTGGTTACTGGTTCTAGTGACGATCGACATTTGCTCTCACAACTTACCAATTACCTCCTCTGTCTGCCATTTTACCATGGATACGGCTTCAATGTCGCATTGGGGACGATCCTCAAAGGAAACACAGTCAAATTCATGGAGAAATTTGACCCGGAGGTTTTTCTTCGTTCCATAGAAAAGTACAAAGTCAGTTATTTAACTGTCGTACCTCCATTGATGGTGTTTCTGGCTAAACACCCTCTGGTAGACAAATATGACCTGTCCTCCGTTAAAATCATCGTTTGTGCGGCAGCTGCTTGCTCCAAGGAGTTGGAAACCGCCGTATTGCAGAGGTTAAAAAACATACCGAGGATCTACCAAGGCTATGGTCTCACTGAATCTACCTTGGCTATCATCTCAATGCCCTCTGGAGTAGCTCCCAAGGACGGATCAGTTGGCACTGCGGACATGGCTGTGGAAATTAAAATTCGCAATCCGGAAACTGACCAAACACTGGGTCCCAATGAAGTTGGAGAGATCTGCGCAAGAGGAGCAACTATAATGAAGGGATACTATGAGAACCCTGCTGCTACCAGAGATACCATCACTCATGACGGATGGTTGTTGACGGGTGACTTGGGATACTACGATGACGATGGGTTTATTTTCATTGTGGACCGACTGAAGGAGCTGATCAAGTACAAAGGGTTTCAGGTACCTCCTGCAGAACTGGAAGCGTTGCTTCTGTCACATCCGAAGGTTATGGATGGTGCTGTAGTTGGGCTTCCAGATGAAGCAGCTGGGGAATTACCATTGGCCTTTGTGGTGAAGAAACCTGGCGTGGATCTGAACGAACAGGAAATTAAAGATTTCATCAAAGGACAGGTGTCCTACGCTAAGCAACTACATGGAGGTGTGAGGTTCGTTGATGCCATTCCGAAAAGTCCAGCTGGCAAAATTCTGCGAAGAGAATTACGCGCCCTGTTGACGAAATCAAAATTATAAACCTACACATAAGACATAAGTACACATAAGTAGTAAAGAGAAAAGTTGGGAATTATCAAGGTTCTCTGAGATGCGTTAAATTGATCATTGTTACGCATGAATTGTTAAGTGTTTTCACATCATAATCGCGCATTGTGTGCTCGAACTCAATTTTGATTATCATTTACCTTTTATTGGCAATTCTTAAAGTACTTATATAAACTTCAACTGAGTAACCGCGAATCCATAAAGTTGAAAACAATGTCGAAGCACAATAAAAATTTGCTCATTCTGGTGGCGGTTTTGTTTTTCTGCGAAGTGTTTGGAAGACGTGTGGATTGTGCCCAGTCTGAGCAGTGCGATTCCAACGATGAAGATGACGTTCAAACCAGGGCTCTAAAAGTAGAAGAAGATGAACCTCTGATGAAATCGGGAAGGAAAATTGGACTCGTAAACATATTGGAAAGAGCAAGGAAAGATTCTTCTGAAGAACCTATAGAGAAGCGAAAATCAGCAGATTCTGCAACCAGAGACAGTGATGATGATACGTCTCCGCAGTTCATCAACAACTTTGATACAACAGTCGTACCGATACCATTGGATCCAACTGAATCAACTTCCGAAATGAAACGAAAGCTCCAAATTTCTCCAGGAGGAGGACATGGTCGGTATTTGAAGTTTAATATGGGCCCGAATTTGAATATGCAACATGGTCCGACCGCGACGTCAGTGTCGCCTGTCTTTATGCCGAATCCAACTTATCCAGAACCATCGATTTATTCAATCCCACAAAGCTCATCATCATCTCCATCAGTTGGTCACCATTCTCAGTATCCACTGAACAATCGCATACCCGAATATTCCATTCAAAATCCCATGATGTCACAGCAGAATTCGTTTCCACATCATTATCAACAAATGCATTCAACAAATATCCCAGGAGCAGGACCAGGCGGCTTTATGAACACAAACCCACCAAGAGAGTCCTCTACTATGTCAAGTTCACATAGCACACAATACCATTCTCATTCCCAGAATCAGAATTGCCAATCGATGCCCTCGAGAAATGATGAGTGTGCCAGAGTATTCCAAATGTTGTTGGCTGCTTGTCGCTGTTGAACACTATAAACTTATTTAATCATTGTTTAAAATTCTTAATCAAGTTATACACGGTTGGAGTACGGTGCCGTTAATTATGAATAAAGACCGTCCAATATATGTATAGTAAAGACCTTGTTTCGTAATGTTTACCATATTTACAGCACTATACAGGGTGTCCCATTAATCGCGTAATTCCTCTGGAGATTTTATAGATGACATTAAATGAAGTACATTTTTGGTGAATCTTGTTTCTAATTATTCTTTTGTTTTAATTTAAAGGACTATAGATTTCTTTCAAGGTTCTTTATAAAACTTCCAGAGGAATTACGCAATTAATGGGACACCCTGTATAAAACGCAAAAAGCATTTTAATAAAATTGGACTCTTTGCATGTGTTTGCGTGTTATTAATTGATTTAATAATACTATACAGGACGTTCCATTATAAACTAAACCGGTTATTTCCTCTGAATTATTATGAAATCATGGCTTTATTATGGTAAATATTTAACGCTTTGTATTCTATGTGTATACACGTACTTTATTACTCTAACAATGTTGACGTTGAACAGAATTTTTTTTAGTTGAACGTGTGCTAGTGTACTGATTGCGTGGTTATAGTGGTTCTGTTTGAAATGTCACCTTGTGTGCTGTTATTCCCAATGAAAACAACAAATACTTGAATCGTTGAATCACCAACAACATATCCGAAAGTTGTAGTGTGAAACAGTTTAAATCACAAAATGTTGTGTGCGCTTTCGCAGGAGCAAATTTCAACGATTAAAAAGGCCCTGGAAGAGGATGACGATCGTTTCAAACATTATTTGAAACTATTGAAGGAATGGATGGATTGTCACAGTTTTATTCCACAAACATATGGTAAATATCAAGCAAGTGAAAAGGAAAGTCAATAATAAAGATTCAATTATGGAATATTTTAGATAAACGAATGCTTCCAATATTCCTACGAAGTTGCAAGTACAACTTGGAAAGAACCAAACATAAAATTGAACTGTACTTTATTTACAAGAAGCGTTATCCGGAAGCATTTTCGTACTCTCATTTCACGGAACGAGAAAGGAAAGCATTGCAAAATGTGTAAGTTATCTTCAACTCTAAACTCTTTAACTACAAACAATCATTGTATGTTTAGTTATTTTTTTGAATCGAGTAATATTACCTCAGAAGGATATCGTGTTGGATGTTTTGGATTTCGGTCACCGGACACCTCCGGCTGTGACATGGGTGTTGTCACCAAGTTGTTTTCAATGTTTGGTAATTTCCCCGTCCATCGTCCATTTTAAATCCGTATTTAGCTTAATAGTCTTTTTAGCAACGTACAAAGCAAATTTGGATGAAATCAACGCCGGTATCGTCATCACGGTGAACTTGCAAAACTTCACGCCCACCATGGCTGCAAGCATGATCAGTCCAGGCTTTAAAATAATTCTGGATATGGTGCAGAAGGTGTATCCGTTTCGTGTGCGTGGGATTTACATCACTGCAATGCCTGGATTCGCCTTGCCGGTTGCGAATATGATTAAGATGATTTTTAATGAAAAGATACGCAGCAGAGTATGTTATAAGTTATACACAACCTTCAAAAGCCACACTCCTACACATTTCTTTTTAATGTTTCAGATGAACATGGAGACGGGAGATGAACTAATGAAACGAAGCATTCCTATTGATTGTCTTCCACAGGAACTTGGTGGTACTGATGGCACCATTGAAGGAAATTCCAAAAACTTCTTAAAGCTTCTTGATGCTTCGGAATCGTGGTTTTTAGAACAAGAGAATGTTCAGATAGTTGGTGATGTTCCAAAGGAATTGTATGTTTCTCATGGGATTGATGAAGATTTGGGAACGCAGGGAAGTTTTAGAAAACTAGACATTGATTAATTTACACAACTTTTACAAATGTGACTTAGTTTTAATGAGTTCCCTCAATTCTCTTCTCAATATCTTCCCACTAACACTTTTTTGAATGGTTTGAATGAATCGTACACCTCCCCTGAGTTGTTTGTACGATGACACATTCTTCGCGACAAAGTCCTTGATATTCTGAGCAGTGACCCGGTCAGATTTCCTCACCACAAAGGCCAATGGCACCTCCCCGCCGACATCATCAGTGATGCCAATAACAGCTGCATCCAACACTTCCGGATGGGTCACTAGCAACGCCTCAAGTTCAGCCGGAGCGATCTGATAACCCTTATACTTGATCAACTCCTTCAGCCGATCAACGATGTAAAAGTACTCGTCATCATCATAGTAGCACATGTCACCAGTCCTCAGGAACCCGTCATCAGTGAACGTATCTTTTGTAGCTGCTTCATTCCCCAAGTAGCCCTTCATTACCGTACCGGATTTGAAGCAGAACTCTCCGACTTGATGTGGTCCCAACAGTTTGCCACTCTCAGGATCTCGGACTATAACTTGGGTACCTGGAATGACCGTACCGCAGGAACCAGGCTTATTCAAAAAGTATTTTCCGAAGAATAACGTTGCTGCAAATGTCGCTTCTGTCAAGCCATATCCTTGCTGCATTACGGCATTGGGGAAGATCTTCCGATTTGCTGCTTCTGTTTCAGCACTCAATGGAGCAGCACCACAAAGAATGTGGCGCACAGAAGTGAGATTGTACTTTGAGGTTAGGGGAGACTTGGAGAGTAAAATCATTACGGGTGGGACGAGCGGAAGCATTGAGACCTGGTATTCTTCAATTGCACCGAGGAAGCTTTCAAAATCAAATTTGTGCATGAAATACGTGCTTCTACCAAGGATCAGTCTCGTTAGAATGAACACAAAGCCATAGGCATGGAAAAATGGCAAAAACAAAATGACGCTTTCACTTGTTGTAGTTGCTAGTCGAGGATCGCTATAAAATCAATGCTATATGCTTACATCGAAAACTTGAAAAGGTTGCAAAACTTACGTCACTTGATTCAATCTAGTGTTGTAATTTCGATGTGTCAACATCACAGCTTTGAACATACCGGAAGTTCCGGAAGAGAACAACACCACCGCAGTCTGGTCGTAAACATTACAACTTGTTGGAGTAAAAAGTAACGGATCAATATTGATACGTTCAGCTAGTTTATATACATCTTCAATGAGCACAATTTTGATGCCATTTCTCAATTTGCGAAACTTGTGTTGATTTATCGTCGTACAGAATATCATCTTTGGCTTTGTTAAGTTCAATGCATGTAGCAGTTCTCCTGGAAAAAGGAAAAATATACTTGAACTCTTCTTATTACTTTAACTCTAGAGTCTAGAATAGTTACTCTCTTCGTACGCTGGATTAGCATTAGCAACAATTATACAGGAATAAAAAGCGGCTGTAATTGGAATAAAGTACTCCATGACATTCTCACAACATATTATGATTACATCGTTTTGTTGAAGATTCTGTTGTCGCATCCATTCGCCAAGCTTGCAACTCAGAATGAAAATGTCTCGATATGACAATGATTCCTTGCTCAGGATATTAAACTAAAAACAAGCACCAAAAATTGTTTTAAATAAAAAAGGGATTTATGGAATATAATTTTACCATTGCTGGCTCATGATTGGAATAATTTGATTTTAAACTTCTGTAGAGTTGAATCCCTAAGGATTCATGCGAAACACTGTTGTGCAGTGGCAATCCAGTTATCACTCTTGCTGTCATTATATTAAAATGGATTTGGGAAACACTTTATTTTCAAATGTAAACAGCACAGCACAGTCGGATGAGAAGTGAGTGAGAAGTGAAAACACTTTCAACTTTTACTTTATCTCTGATGTGAACGCTGTGAACATATCAACATGTCATACAACAACTGATTGCTCGTTTGCAAGTGTGTTGGTGTACTTTGACCTCCATTCCAGTTTCATCCAAGTACACATCTAATAATATGTAATCATTTGTTTGTGCGTAACAATACAATAAATATTTGTCGAAGATAAGAAGTATGTAATTAAAAAAGGAACAAAAGACTTTTTCTACGACGACCTCTAAAACTGGTCATTATGACATCGCATACAATGCGTAAAGTTCCAGTTTAATGATGGAGTATCTTAATGAAATCAATAAGCAACTAGTTTCGTAATGAGATTGCAGAAGAAGTTGCCTACACTCACTACGTTCGTTTGCGAAATA
>JARJDQ010015792.1:0-10956 GCA_030264215.1 Geostiba sp. GC000077 | reverse complement strand
GGGCAATTGGCCTATGTTCGAGGATAAATGAAAAGCATTGTATACAAATAAAGGTCCATTTTATAAACTACCCCTAACTCGATAAATAAGGTAAAATTGTCAGTTTAAGTCAGATGGGAATGAAAACTGTACAATAATAGATTTGAGTCATGATATCGTCAAAATTTGTTCACTATTAGGGGCGAGTATAATTTAGTAACCTTCCAATCCTTCAATCAAGTATCCTCTCACCAACATCAAGGCTCCGGCCGTATCTAAGATACAGCCTGTTCGTTTTTTAAAAGAAATCTAACTCTGTATACGGTGTATTATTTACAACAGTGTATTATTATGAGGTGCAATTGACTGGGAATTCGAAGGATAGTGGGTTGGTGGTGCCCCCCGAATAAATAATGCTAAACAGCGCGGCGCGGCGCAACAATTGAATCATTGCCGGCGATCTAGATACAGCGGATTTTTATGTCGTGTTACACGGTAATTTATGGCCGAAACGATTAGAGTGAAGTAGTAACCAGTAAGCAATTACTTACGCAGGCCGGCGCGCGGCGGGTCGATGATGGCGATCACGTCGTCGTTGCGTGCGCGCGTCACCACCGAGCTGAGGATGTCCTCCGCCTTACCGCAGAAGAACTCCGCATTGCCGACGCCGTTCGCCGTGGCGTTGATTTTGGCGTCTGCGACCGCCTGCGGCACCAGTTCGAGCCCCAGCACCTGGTCGCAGCTCGCCGCGCAGCACAGTCCGATGGTGCCAGTGCCGCAGCATACGTCCACCACCGTGCTGGTCTGTTTCATGTCGGCCAGATCAATCGCCGTTTTGTACAGTACCTCAGCGGCGGCGGTATTTACCTGGAAGAACGCCTCAGCGGAAATGCGGAATTTCATGCCAAGCAGTGTTTCGTAAATGTGCGTGTGGCCGTGCAAATGCAGCGGTATGCAGCAGTCATCGTCGCTGGACTTGCGCTTCACCATCGGCTGATAGTACAACGATGTTACATTCGCTTCCCGGCCCTCGCCGACAAAGAAAAACTCCACCAGATCTTTCTGCAGCTTGGTGACCTGCTCCTCGGTCAAGTCCTTGGGTGATATTCCCACGATTAACATGAGCTGATCTTTTGAGGTGCGCGCTGTTAGCTGCTTAAATTCGCCGGACTGATCGACTGGATTGAACACCTTATGCGGCGATGATTTGACGAAGGCTTCGAAGACTTTCGCCGCTGTTTTCATCGTCTGCGGCACGTGGACCATGTCGTCCACCGGGCCAACTCCAACGCTGCCATGCGCATAGCATCCGACACGGAAGCCAATCGTTGCTTCCTTGGTATCCGGCCGCAATCCTATTGTAAACTCGCATTTGTTGCGATAACTACGCAATGCGCAAATTAATCAATTAAACATGAACAAAGACCTATGAATCATGCATTAAAACACCTGCAAGTCCACTCAGCAATGACCTCAATTACTACTCTACTCTCAACTCTAATGTATATTAAACCATTTTTGGTTGGTGGTTGGCACAAAGCATTGACTTGACTCATTCATGCATGTAGTATCAATACTTTTCATTGAAATTGCTTACCCTTCTATGATTGATGCAAATTTAACATCCAACAGTTCACATGGCAGGCCATTATGCTTCTCCTGCTGCTTAGTGACCCAATCACTGATATCCTCATTCTTAAACAGTTGCCTACCTAGGTCTTTCAAGATTGTCTTCATTTCCTCCTGTTTAGTTTCAAGCTGTGTCTGGTAAGGCACTTTGTAGAGGGGTGTTGTCTGTTCCTGCAGTTGTTGCTCAATTGGTATATCCAATCTGGGTTTCTTGTGCCAGCCATTGTCATTCTCTTGTTTCCTCTTCTTCAGAAATGGATCTGCAGTTGGCTTCGCCAGCTTTGAACAAAAGCAATAACAAATGAACATGAATTAAGATGGAAGTAATAATGTGGAAGCTTATTACAATGGCATTTAATTGACTTCCTTTCCATGATGTCTTGTTGAGCACTTCAATTGCCTTTTCTCTTTCCTCATCATTGTGAAAACAAATAAACAAGTACTTGGCCTTTTTAAATGGTAACTTAAGCTTGGAGCAGTTAAGTTGCAGAGTTTGATTGATCAGTTTTTTGAATTCCTGTTGGCATTGAGATTTGAGACATTAGTGCTGATATTTAATGTGTTGTGCTGCTGATTGAGTTGTTACATGAATTCCATAGTATTTTGGAAGGTTTTGCACTTCAATTTTGAACTTTTCCGCGCTGAATTCGTCGCGTTCAAGATAGGAGAATGGGTTTGCCGATATGCCCGCATCAGGAGCATCTTCTGCATGCGGTTTTTCCTCTTTATCCGAAGTGTTTGCCGCTGCAGCATCTGGATGGTCTGGAGCGTTGCTTACGTGGGTTTCCACCTCGCCATTCATCTTTAAGTTGGTATGAGTTAGCAGCGCGGTAATAAAACAAACCTAGATTCCAATCGCATGTTCAGCGACGAAGACGGGCGCGTGGGAGCGAATTTTGTTGAATTTTGTACGAAAATTTGGGACGATTTGCGGGCGTTTAACCTCCCGACGAAAACCTAAACATCAAATGCACGTGTCGTTTTCGACAGCATTCCTTGGGCGCGCGCATGTTGGCAGTTAGCCCCCCTTCTTCAGTCGCCGCTAGCCGCCGCCTAGTACGCGAGTTGTAAACCGCGGCGCGAAACCTTGAAACTGAAACCGTGCCGTCGCGTGCAGCGCGCGTTCAGCAGCCGCGCATCAAGGTCCTGGGATAGTTGGCCTGGATGTTGAAGGTTGGGGTTGGTTCGGGGTCGGGATGGGGGATGGCGCGGCGCGGGCATACAACGCCCAAAAATCGGAAAATCGAACGCATGCGCTGGCAAATTAATAAATTATGAACAAAAGAAGAAAGCGGGCGCACGCGGCGCGGCAAAAGTTTAAAAACGCCGTCGTAGCGCGCGCGCCTTTCGTGACCGAAAACTTTCCAATTAGCGGGCCGTAATTGTTTCCTGCTCAAGCCCAGCTCAAGGGAGTTTGCTGGTTTGGGGCCATGCAAATTGGGGGAGCGCAAATTGCATTGTAAAACTGCAAAACAAAAGAATTGAAGAAAAAAAGGCGCAATGCAAATCAATGGTGTAGTATATTTTTAGCAGTATTTTTGCGCCGCATTCCGCATAATTCATGCGATGGCGTTGTGGATTGCAAGCGCACCGCCAAACGGCGGAACGGCCTGTGCTGTGGGCATGTGGGGTTGTGAGGGGTTGTGGCGGCGGCGATGCGTGCGTCGGTTCGGCGCGGCGGCGGCGGTGGGGCGGACGCTGGTGCGCAAGAGCCGCACGAGGCGCCCGCGAACGCCGCCAGATGGCTTGGCTCTGTACTTACATAATCTCGGCCGTCAACTGTTTCCAATCATTAACCTAAAAAGCCAAGTCCAGCGCGCACGCAGGTGTCAAGGCACGCAGCCGAACCCCGCGGGCGCAGCAACCCACCACCCCCGCACACTGTGCTGCCGCCACACGCCAGCCTGCACGCAGTGGGTCGCGCCGTCCCCGACGTCCGCAACGGCGAGCACCGCACGCAGCACGGCGGCGGCCAGGGCGTCCTCCCCACGACCGTCAGCCAGAGCATCGTCGAGCCGAGAGCCCAGCCGAGGCAGCCGCCGTCAACCGCCACCGTCGTCGCGCACACCTCAAGACTCCCCGGGGCCAGTCGCCGCTCCTTACCCCGGACGACGCGCTGCTGCACGCGCCCCGCGCGCGCGCGCCGCCAAGATAGATTGCCTGTGCGGCGGCAATTCGATGGACAAGAAGAAGAAGGGCAAGTTGAAGAAGGCGCGCACGGAGGCGGACGCCGCCCATCCGCGCTTCCTCATGAAGCCCGAGGACGAGGAGGAGATGAAGAAGTACGAGAGCGAGCACCACTACTTCTGCTCGGTGTGCAAGATCTACATCGCGCCCACCAATCTCTCGCTGAAGATGCACTTCAAGGAGGAGATCAAGGACCACCCGCCGTACGGTATGTGCTACTATTGTAAGGGCGACACGTTCGAGTACAAGTTTAACGGTAACATCCGCTACTACCACAACTGTGCGGACTACCTAGCTAAGAAATGATTGCATTGCTCGTTTCGCGCACGCCGCCGCCGCCACTGCGACCGGCGCCCACCTCTGGCAGCGAACCTAGATTGCGTGCAGCGTAGTCGCGTAGCTGATTTCCGTTTCCATCTTCCGTTGGATGATTTCTCATTGCGCCAACACCGCCACCGAAAACCACCCGCCGCCAGGCCAGGTGTCGCTCATCTCATCCCGACACACGACTGTACATATACAGCCTCTCTTCATTGTGCTCTCTTCCTGTACCTGTTTGTTGATTGTGTTGATCGTTTGTTTTTCCCTCTTCGCTCCCCCCTACTCCATCAACCATCTTGTTTACTCAGACTCTCTCTGTGCGATTAGTTCTTGTGCACCAATCTCTTTTGGGTGACGAAAAGAGAGTTCGTACGAGTTTTGTGTTCAAAAGCGTCAAGACTTTTTGCAACACACACACACACACACGCAGTATCAATTGTTTGTTTCAAATAATTGAGGTGCGAACGGCGGGCGCGCGCGCATGCGTGCTCGCCACCCAACCAAGACGACACCGACAACACTCGCATTGCAAAACCGATGCAGACATTGCATGATATAACTGCAAACTTGAAATTTCAAATTTGTTCTCCTCCTCACCGCTATTGCTATTAATAGTGTTCTGTTGCGTGGGGGCGGAGCATCGTGGTTGGCATGCAACTGCAAGTGGATCACTTTAAAAATTCCGTTAACGAGTATTGTGTATGCTCGGCTCACTTCACCTGTCAATTAAGCGGCACGGCAAATGTGCATAGCAGCGGGGCACGCGCGGGGCGTATAAATAGCAGTCTCCCCCTCCCCAACACCCCCGGAGCTAATTAATTTCTTCCGGGCGGCTTTTGTGCGCGCCGGCAAAGTAAAATGTATTAAGTGCCGAGATTTGTGATTTACACGGCGCCCGCACGCACGCCGCCTGCAGTAAGATAAACGCCAACATGCACCTTTGATTCATCTACAGCTGCGCCACCCAGCGAGCAGCGACAAATCCCCAGCCAGCTATTAATCATCTACATTGTCGCAATCCTTGACGAACTCCACTTTTCATTTCGGGGCTATCTTGATTGCCACGTGCGTTTTCTCATTTTCTGCATCGATTTTTCGCCACTGACGCACATTATCAAACGGCGGAGAGTTTGTAAAGTACCAATGCACACATATTTCAGTTGGGGGGATTATCAATGTTGCACAATGTAGGGCCGATTAGCAGCTCAATTTTTCATTATTACCGCGCCAAAGCTGGCCGGCAACAATGCAGCGCCTAATCCCGGGCTACCTGGGCAAAATTGCCATTTTACATGGCTAATCAAACTTGTTATATTGCCGCAGCACTTAAAGTAATTATGTGCATTACTATGCGGGGATCGCATTGCATCGCTCGAAATAATCATTACCAAAGCCGCGTGAAACGTAAAAATACAAATATAGTCATGCAACCAAAACACCAGCTCCGCGGCAAGAAACTGATGATGACACAATTGACACTTTAAGTGAGTCATGCACACACGAATGCACCGCACATGAATGCCCCACCCCCAGGCCAATTAATTGGAAATATATTGACTTATTGACACTATTGACAGATTGAAGAACTTTCCTCTAACTTCCTGCGTTCGGAACACACCTTTACGTCAAACATGTAGTGTTGTAGTTATATAATGTCGTGGCTGCGTTGCATTTACGAAAGGACACATAAACTAATTGTTAATTGATACCAAAAAGCAAAGTTGTAATTATACGATGGAATCAGTATTATTAGTTAGGTACTTAGTTCTAAAACGTTTTGAAACAAACCAAAAGTTAAACATGAACGCCCTTTGATATAAGTTGATGTTTATATTTTACATGTGAACGAGGAACGGGGCAGATTTTTAAGCGATGTAATCAATAATTGATGAGAATAATATTCACTAGACATTTAGAAAAGCGCAAGTAGGGAGAATTTTTGGGCGGACCGACGAAGAACTAAGATGATAAGAAAATAACTCTTAGTGCAGTAATGGTTTTTGAATTAACGCGCAGTTTTTTAATTGAAGGATGAATCAATGATATATTGTATTTGTCATTTCCAAAAGAACAAAAAAATAACACAAGTGTAACATAGATACATACATACCTAGATGTAAGAGAGATGAGGGAAGGAAATGAAAAATTTGCTCACTGTATCGAAGATATACATTGTACGTTTAAAACATGATATATTAAAGAAGAAAGAAGATGATATAAAGTATTATACTTATAATTATAATTAATGCGCATTTACAAATTGAATTTGAAAACCAATTGATATGAAGAATTATGAGAATTCTAATTATACCTATATTATACATTTAATAACGATACATAGATAAACGATAAGTAATGCAAGTGCACAATACATTTTACTGTAATTAAGAGATCAATGTTGTCGTCACATTCCTTCCAAAAAAATGAGAAACCAAGCTACTAAACAAGAAAACAACTAAACAACAAAAACCGTAAACATAAACAGTAATCCGAAATAAATAAAATATTATGAAAAATATGAAGCAAAAATTGTACTCGAAGCTCGGTTATTGTAATTTGGTTTCGTGAATATGAATAAGGTTTTAAGCGCACCTTATAAAGATGTTTTAACCTATGTATAATATTTGCTAATTGTTACATTCGGACGGTTCTCTCAAGATATGACATTTGCATTCGCAAACCAATTGAATTATGTAGGCGAGAACTATCTGGATTCTGGATCGTTCGCAGATATTGTCAAATGTAAAAAGAGATGCAAGGCAAACTATATAGAAGAAAAAGCAAAATAACGCGAACGTCGCGAACTCAAAACTGACTTTTACAGAGGTTGTGGTGAAAATTATTAAATAAGGCGGCGTCGTTCCTTTTCGGCATCGACTCCTTTCCTCGCCGCGCGTGCATCATTGATTCGCGCGCGCGAAACGAATGGGACACGAGCGCCTGTGTGATGTAATTTTAATCAGGACAATTCCATAGGCACACACCCCACACCCCTCTTCTCTTCGGCCCTCCAAGTCCTGAAAGGCAGTAGCATTCGTTTCTCCCCAGGACAACACGTTTTTGGTTGCAAAAGAAATGCACGCAGAAAAGAAGCAAAAAGAATACAATGAAGCAGATACCTTGTACCTTAAGATAAATTTATGCTCTATTTGAATAGGAGTCTTGTATATGAAGGGATGGATCTGAGCGTATAAAATATATATATATATAAATTATTTTCTTAAATAGAGACTGTCGGGAGAGGATGAACGGATGTGGATTTAGAGCGCTTGGGCGATGGGCACGTGCGAACGCGTAAGTGACACTTCCGAGATGAATTTAATTATAGATAGCGCGTATTCGCCTAGGATAGCCGTTCGATGATACTCGATGATAATCCATAAGTTTCAGCTCCCCCCAAACACCACACACGCCCGGCCGCCATCAGTGTCCTGCTCGCGTTTTTCGCGCACGTGCATCGAAGCTTGTGCGTGCCGCGTGATCGGGCAGCAGCAGGACGAAGGGAAAGTAAACGCCCGGTACTCCCTCACACGTAACACTGTACTTGCATTGCAACTTTGCAGCCAACAACAAAAAAAAAAACGTAACGAGCGCGAAGTTTAAAGCGTGAGGAAACAATGAAATGCTCAAATTATGGCCGCCGCACGCGATTTCGCTTTCGACATGTTACGATTACGACTTGCCCGCATTCCGGTTAGAAGCCATCACCTTGGCGCGTAATGTCTTCGCGATGTTAATTTGCGCGCCGTGCAAAAGGGGATTGTGATAAAATCCAAATCTGTTCTGTGTTCCGGCTCTATATTCTCTGTTATGTCCTTTCCGCTCTGTACCTCCTGTACGTGTACTATTCGTATGTAAACTATGTGCAACTCGCATTGTTCTAGTCCCAGTCAATTTGCGATTGATTGATTGATTGATCATAGGCCTTCCTGTAGCCGTTTCTGCGCCTGCTGTTGCTGTTATTCCGCCTATTTTCGTGTTTCGTGTTATGATTCCTACGCACTGACGTTTCCCAATTTCGCCGTTCGGCGCGGTTTCGATGAGTTGGATTTTCACAAGTCGTGCAAGCAAGCCAGGAGCGAAACAAAACCACACCTAGACACACAGCACTGAAATGGGTTTTCGATTGTAATATATTTTTGTAAATTGCTTATTGCCATGGTTGGATAAGTGATAATATTCTATATTCTATTATAATATCTATTTTATTGAAGAGACAAACAAAAAGCATAAAGAAATTATAAATGAAAGTACAAATTGTTAATGTATGATAAATGATGATGTCGAGCCGTGATGAGTACGTGAGACGAATAAAACAAGCAAAAACACAAAAACGTTGTGATTATCGCAGGTGGAAAAGCAACAAAACCGAACAAAAAATACTGCAAGCATAATAAATGAATAATAAAGATTGTAGCACTATATTTATTTTTTCATAGAAATGAGAGTAACACTAATAATAGAAAACAATCAAAATGCGGAAACGAATAAAAAAAATACCTAGATGAACAAATAACAATTATGATACCTAATTAAACTTAACTAACAAGTTGAAGGCGACTCAATCGACACTTGCTTTGATTCTTGGTACACATCCACACCCAGCCACACACACACACACATTGCAAATACATACAAAAATGAAAACTAACAAGTACAGCAAAGAAAAAAGTTGAATGCTTCCATTTAAAATTTATGAAATTGTTATTGAACATAACGAATAAAGGGTTAGTTAATAAATTATTATAAATGATATTTAAAAAACGTGAATGAAACATAGATAGTGATTGAAAATTATGACGATGATAACGGAACGTTTATAAGGCAAATGCGAATATAATATTTGATAATGTTTGATTCGAGGACGAGAGGAGACGTATTTTAGACACAAAGTGATTATTATTGGAGTAAGTTTTTGTACCCGCCCCCCTTGTATTTTCGTTGTTGTGCGTATGTTCATTGGTCGAACAGACAAAGATTGTTAAATGTCCTTACCGTACCGTATTTATCTCAAAGGAAATATATGTGATGATGAAGATTACAAACGAAGATATATTTGCAAATGTTGAACAGATATTACCAGCTTTAATTGTTATATGTTTCTGGATTCTGTATTATGTCCTGTATTCTTATATTTATTGACCGAAAATTTGACGTGTGAAAATTGTGAATAAAGAAGTAATAAAATTACTCTTTAGCAATCAAACTTGGGTTTCATTTTCCATCGCGAGCTTTTTCCATCGGCTATTTGTGCTTTCAGCAAATTGGCAGTCAAGAAGTTCCCAGAAATCAAGGAGAGCCGTTTTGTGATTGCTGATTGCATTGACGTGACAACGTCCTTTTTAGGTCTGCTGGTTCGATATTTCTTTGCAGCGCATTTGTCAATAGTGCAAATTCTGCAAGAAAAAAGTCTACCATTCAGCAATTGAAGCCTTGTGCATCGAAGAGCAACATAAATATTTTCTGATTGAAATGTAGGTACTTTTATTGACTTCCGATGGGAGGTAAAAACATTTCAAAGTACTCTTATTTAAAAGTGGTTCGGAAAGTGCTCAACTTTGATTGCAAAATAATTCTTATTACATTTGAAAGTTTTTCGTCCTCCAGCACTTTAATGCTTTTTTTACATAACATTGCATGTTCACATGTTTACATGTTCAGTCAGAGGTTGACAAAATAACGAGAAGTTGTGCATTGTGATTGTTGATAAAACAGGTGAGCGAAAAAATCGTGTGTATACCTGAGGCGATATTTCCGCCTTTGATATAACGTATAACCTATACAATACAGGGTGAGCCTGACCCACGGAATTCTTCGATTTTGGGTAGAAAGCCTAAAAATATAAAAAACATTATTTGGATAAAAGTTATGCAGAATTGGAATCTCGACAACCCTAAAATATTTTGAAGTGTCTAGGGTGTTGCACCAAAAAATAAAATGTTTGAAATGGAAAGGTATATTTTTAATATCAAGTTGATATGCACACTTCAATTTAAAACATATTTCCCTTGAAAGTTTTTTTTTTCAATTTACTTGATAGTTTTCAAGATACTCTCGAAAATATGAAAGAATTGACAATTTCATGTGTTTCGAAAAAATGTCGCTTAAATCGCTTAAACGAAATAAGTTAAATGAATGCGATTTTGTAGTCTATTATGCACTGAAAGTGCACCTAGACGACCTAGTGGAATATCTAATGAATAGTCAAATTTTCAATTCCTTCTCCCAAAATGCTTCCAAACATGCAAAACTTCTTCAAACAAGAAACATTCGCAGTTATTTTAGAATTAATAAACAATATCGTGGGTGCCATGATCCACAATGATAAATTTACGAGTTGCCATGATTTCGAAGCAACATGTCATACACTATGACGCGCTTAATTGATAAATAACGGCTTAATTTTCGAAAAATCATTAAACTACAAATAGCTAATAATCTGATCAATCATCAAGCTAAGAATATTGATCTTAAGTCCAATTCTTTATCTTGAAAAAAAAGCAAGTAATATATTTTATTCTTGTCTTGGTATATTCTTGGTCTTTCAATCTTGTCTTGTACTAAAAAATCTTGAAAATGAAAATGTATAAATTTAAATGCCAAGATTTCAAGAAATCAATTTTTCGATCTTGATTTTGCATAATCTTGACATAACTGAGCTCGATCTTGAAAAATGTCTCCAAGAAATAATTTGTGACTTTTTATCTTGATCTCGACAAAAAAATCTTGAAGACATCTTGAAATTCGAGATCTTCGTGAAACACTATTCCCTTGTTTGGAAGTTTTGCATGTTTGGAAGCATTTTGCGGGGCTAAGGAATTGAATATTGTATATTTCCAT
>JARJDQ010015788.1:0-10052 GCA_030264215.1 Geostiba sp. GC000077 | reverse complement strand
CAAGAGTTTTGTTTGTTTCGGTATTTTTATTGTTTGCTCTGCTGTGTCTTGGCCCAAAGTCCTCCTAATCCTGTGCTCGCACTTGTCACTGTGTAAGATGCCGATGATAGATCAGGGCCCACAGCTCGGGCGCCAGATGAACATAACCAAACATGCTCAATGTAAAAGCGCCTAACTTTAATTATTTGCAGACTGAATTATTTATCTTGGAAAAGCATGGCGGCCATTTTGTCTGTTATCAGTGAACCAATAAAAAACTTCTTTTTACTGCTGCTTGAAAATGTTTCCAATTTGAATGTAAGCGCGACATAATTTCATATCGACGCATAATCTTTTATTAGCCGCCATCAAATCGTCCATCACGAGCATCGGCGGGCGGCGGGATAAACTTTATTACCTTATTACTTCATTGCAAGTTCCGCCTTTCCCCAAGCGGTTGGTGCACTGTGCGCGCACCGAGCGACGAGGAAAGTGCACAAAGCGCTTAAAATCGATACGCGTTCTCATGCCATCACAAAAGAAGTGCATATTAATAAGTAATGTCGGTAATGCAGGTAACTGTGTTTGCTCGCTCCTCGCTGCAATATCCATCGCTTGGTTAGCGTTTTCTTCGAAGATCGGTGCATTGGAAATGTGTCACTCGGTGTATGCACCTCCAATTCGAGAATTTGCATTTACGACTTTACCGCTGTAAGAACTTACCTCCCTAAGAAGTTATTATTCTTGATATATCTAAGGCTAAGTAAAAATGTCTGAGAGCGGATATAGGCAGCCAACATTACAATCATCAATGTAGATGATATGCGATGGTAAATCCAATCGGATTGCTTCGATTGAATGCACGCCGCCTCGTAAACCACGTCGGGAGATAAGCTTTGGCGCTTTGGCTGAAATTTACGCCCCGCCCACCCCGCACCCCCCCGCATGGCCGGAATTCTCCCGAGGAGGGTGTGATTTATCGAGGTTATGTGCATGCACGCGCGCGCTACCGCCTCAGTAAGAAGTAATTTATTAATGATATTCCAGTCGAGATGGTCTTGCTAATCCAACTCCTGCGCCCTTAGCGTCTGTGTATAGGGTTAACATAACCTAGTTTTAGCGAACTCTGCGAAATAAGTAAATGCACGGGCGCAGGGCGCTAAAACTAATATTGAAATCGAAATGTTGTGCCTTAATCCGGGTGTGGGTGGCACAGCGGTGTGAGCGGTGAACAGGGATGTCAAACCGGGTAACCGGTAACCGATATATTTGATCAATACCGTTATCGTAACTGAAATTCTTTAAATAAAAAAAGAACGCTAACTTTTAACCGAAATATGAAGAAAAAACCGGTTTCGGAAAAAAATACAAATTAAAACTTAAAACAATTTATGAATTAGTTTTTTGAAGAAAACCGAAAACCGGTTAACCGAAAAACGGCGTAGAGCCGGATAAAAATTAACCGTTGCGTATAACACTTTGGTCATCCTTGGTGATTGGTGAAAATCTATACTTGATGTGCGCCGCGCCGAGCAGCGCCCTCTGGTGCCGGTGGTGAGAGTAGTGTGCGGTCCTTTTCGGCAGCGCAAATATTTGCGGGTCGTTAACGGTGTTTGCGTTTCACGCATGGTGTAACAACATCGGAATCGTCGAATCGATGCCCCGCCCCGAACGCATCTTCGCGCCTCGCACACCGCTAGACCACCGCCACTCCACGCCGAACATAACCTTCACACACACTTGTAATATGGGGGCAGATGTGCGTGCCGGCGTGAATGTTTGTTGCGCACCGCGTTTTTCTATTTCGATTGCTTCGATGTCGAGGCCTTTTTCCTGCGCGGAATAGTTTGCTGACGCAGAGCGGCCCCGATTTGCTCACGACGCGTTTCTGGCCCACGCCTGGCCCCCGGGGCTAAGTTACCATCGCTTCGGCGCGCAAAGCCATCCCCGAAGGCGGCGCGACGAGCGTAAAGTGAATGGACCTTTTTTCTCTCCGTGCGCCGCCCCAGGCTCCCTTAACTGTAAATTTATGAGGAACGATAAAAGAGTCCGCGTCATCGTTTCCGCAATAAGTTCCTTTGATCGACCCCCCCTCCTACCCTCTCCTCGGCAGCCTTCGACAACTCTGTCGGCGCGCATATTTGTTTGCCCGATCGCATCGCTCATCTCGGGCAACATTGTTTACTTCGATTTGCTCGTGGCGTGTGTGGTGGCGTGTGTATCTGTATTTTAAACATATTTCCACCTCCAGAGGGGTGGAGGGCGAGTTTTCCTTCGCGCTGCTTTTCCTTTCGGGGTTTTTCTCGGCTCGCTAGTTTCGGCCATGCCAGCACCTTTGTGCGGTTCACGCGGCTATAAATAAAACTCCCCGGGAAAAGGAAAGGAAGGCAAGGGCGGAAGCAAAAAATGAAAAGCCGCGCAGGGGGGGAATTTTTCGATTTATTTACTACATTTCGCCCATTTGCGATTCATAAAGTTTCGGCAGGAGACTCGCTTCCTTCGTATAAATCTTGCGGCGTCATAATTTCCATAAATTTGCGACGCTTCGTTACGATGGCAAATTGATTGATTGCGTATTGACTGCGTTCATTAAGTTCGATTCAATGTTGGCATAATTACCAATCGTACATGCTTCAATAAGGCTACCTAATCAAATATGCCATATTTTGTGTATTCTCCACGGATCATGTATGTTCACATCAAATTCTGGGTTGTATCGAAGATATACATAGCCAAAACGCAAAATTTTCAATTTTTTTCGAATCTTTTATTAAAGTTATCTAATCAAATATGTCATATTTTTCGTATTTTCCGCGATTCACGAATGTTCACATCAAATTCACGGTTGTATAGAAGATATACTCAGCTAACACTCAAAATACTCAATTTTTTTTTCGAATTTTCTTGTACTAAAGTTATCAAATCAAATATTATTTGCGTATTTTTAACGAAACGAAATCTTACGGAATATGCTGTTTTTGGGTATTTTCCGTGTATCACGAATGTTCATACCAAAGTCACAGTTGTATCAAAGATATACACAGCCAACACGCGTGTTTCTCTTTAAATCATTACATTATCTTCGATACAGCTGTGAATTTGTTGTGATGCAATGTTCACCTCCTCCACTGATCTATGCCTATTGTTTTTCAATGTGATATTTGAACAAAATGTTTGCTTGTTGCAGATGAGGTCGACGTCATTGGGTACACGAGCACGCAGAGCGACACCGACGACCACTCCAGCGTGCAGTCGGCGTCGAGCGACAGCGGCGTGACGATGTCCACCAGCCGCCTGACGCTCTCGGAGATCCGCGACGTCTACATGTAGGCAGCTGGCGCGATCACGCAACATCCACGAACCCAAACCACCCACCAGCCCACCCTCCATGCGCACGGGACGGCGGCGGCGCTAGGCGGTGGCGCCGAGCGGATGGACGCCGTCGCCGTCCAGCGCACCCCCTCCCCCACCTCCCCCAATGCGATGCGATCTTACGCGCGACCAGAGCCAGTCCTCTAGTCAACGAAAAAAAATTATTAAACAATTGTCACACATCCAAAAACACACCAAACACAACCCCCACCCCAACCCCCCCGCAATAACCAGGCAGGCCCGTTTATTCATTCACGTACTAATAGCAAACGCGACGTCTTGGCATTATTATGTAAAACCAAACAATTTACAAGCAAAAAAAAATCTATTAATTATTGATTATTGAATTATGAATTATGTATATTGTAAATACGCGCTAAATTAATTATTTTCAAAATTTATTAGAAATGAAGCTGCGGTGAAGAGGAAGTGGAAGAGTATATGTTATAAATGGTATATTTACACAATTTGACAGTGCAACTGTCTAAATTTCGTCGCAAAACAAACAAAAAACAAAATGCACTTAACGAAATTACGTTCAAAAAATGTTTCTTCGTTCGTTCAAAACACTCTACGGTACGTTCTATGTTCACAACACTAAAACACACGCCAACACGATACGTAAAACTTCATTAAAAGAAAAACGCAAAAAAAACACAAAGCATACAAAAATAAAGAAATGACATACCTATTCGTTACATATTCGTATTCGATTAGTATAATTTGTATAATTTTAGTTTAGTTATATTTCCACCCCTGCAACATACCCCACACCTTAACACACACACACACACACACACATACACACATATATACACAAGAGAGGAACAAAATATTTAATATGTTTAAACTTTAAATAGTATATTATTATTATTATTATTATATTAGAATTATTTGTAAAATGTGCAAAAGATGCAACAACTCGGATGTACCGGAGAGCGGACGCGCGAGCCACCCCCCAAAGTAAAAATTGTATATGCCTGCCCGGCCCCCAAAAAGAGAAAGGGCTAAACCACCACACAGACAGATCTCCGGCTCGTTTGCGTTCTGCCACCCGCTCCGCACCCCCCAGCCCCCCCCCCCAAATGTGTATGGATTATGATTACTACGTGGTATAAGTCTGCTTTTTATTTGATAATGATAACTATCGACGCCCCCCAAAAAAAGGCGAAAAGCGATGAACGCAAAGACACAACACACACATTGTAACAATTAAAACGTATATCTTATCGATCGAAACAATGAGCTGCGAGTCGCCGAACCATCCTCTACGACTGCATTCAAAGAGTACAAATTCTTTATAAAAATGTAATACCACAAAGCGAGCGCGAAAATAAATGCTTAACAAACAAAAAAAAAAAAAAAACAATGTATGCAAGCAAACAAAGTGTTAACACAAAAGGAGGAGGAAAAGCGACGATTTCCCAGCCTTGATAAATGGGAAGCGCCGGCAAATTTATATATTTTTGACGCGGGCCCCGGACGCGCCGGACGATATTGAGGATGAGGAGCATTTCTATATTGTAAACGCGTCCGTTTTGCTCAACTGCCCGGGTCGGCCATGTCGTTGTTGTTGACATGTTGACAAGATGGCCGCCTGGGTGTGTGTATGCGTAACGGACGCGTGATGGCGTGCGCCGAGATATTGTGCAGGAAGCGAAACAAAATGTCCGCGCTGCGTTCGTCCCAGCGAAGAACTGAGCCTCTAAAAGTATGGTGTGAGTGAGCGTGCGTGTTTCGAGAGCTTGACAGGTGATTGCACGGGTACTGATAATAATTAAATAACAAATAACGCTAATAGTAAAAAGTAAGAGTAACTAAATACCTACTGAGAGGAAAACCAAGCAACACACACACAGAACGTGGCGAAAACGAACGAAAAGTGATGCAAAAAAAGATACATAACAGAAAAAAATGAGCAAAAAAAATTACACACACACTAAGTATAAATATTACAAAGCATTAATACTAATTACAAATATGTACTATGCAATTAATTGACGATGTGGCATTGTGGCAAGATGGACATGTGAGTTTTGATGTCGAACGTTTTTGATGCGGTTTGCTGTGCGTTCTGCAACGGGGGTCCAAATCGATGCTGTTTTGTTTCGTTTGTGAAGAGAGCATGGACACCGTCTCGGCACTGAGAAAATTATTTTTGTATATTTAGGATTTACGATGGATGGGGTAAAATCAATCCGCAGCACGCGCAGCAAACCGGGCGGCCATTTTGAGAATAGTGTTGTATTGTGCGATTGTCCGATCGAAAACTTCGGCAGAAATATTTACAACTACAATACAAGTACATACATAGATTAGTAACGATTACAAAATACAAACAAAAAAAACGATGGAAACATGCATAAAATCCCACCCCCCAAAAAAATAATTAAACATAAAGTAAAAAGTAAAGTATTATATTGAAGACATACAAACAAAAAAAATCACACAAAAATCTACAAAAAAAATACAAAAAATTTCTATAAATGTCTGCTTCTCTTAGTCTACAGTTTGCAAAATGATAAATCTATAGGATTCTTTCTGTGTTTTAACCCACGCCCCTAAATTTAACTTTACATACAATAAAGTACAATAACGAAGGTTTGGTGAGAGATGAATACTGATGTGGCAACAACCTCATTTCTTCAGTCGTCTTTATCTAATGCGCGGAGCGAAATGAACTCTTAGAAGAGGCGAAATTTGGTGGAGAACCTTGTTTTTGTTTCTTTGAGGATTTTCTCGGAGGACAAGTGTAATTAATGTGTAAATATTAAGCAAATTGAATATTGACTGAATTTACGAAAGAATTTAACGCAAAACCAAAATTCAATGAAATAATGTGCAGCATTATTGGTAAAATGATAAAATGAACTTGTGTCTCTAGATATGTTGTAGGGTGTAGGATCAAAAACAACTTACCAAACAAACAAAAAACACGACAAATTTTCCCTCCCAGAACTAAAGTGAAACAAAAAGCACTATTTATTGCAAGTACATTTTAAATGAATAATCAAAGAAGAAGAAGAATGAAACGAAACGCTGTTCTTATGTTGTTGTTCGATTTGTCTCAAGGTCACAACTCAACTTTTCTCACCTCAATGTGATGTGCTTTCATTCAACGATTCAACTGTTTCCTTTCTTTGGCCGCCGGATAATTGCAACAGGACGAAATGTTGTTGTACCATTTCGCGCTTGGTCGACGTTTCGATAACGATTTGCGAGCTGACTTTGTTGTCATAGCATATTAGGGAGTAATTGATTGATTGAAGCTAAAATCAAAAATTAGTTGTGTATAAAAATTCTATTAATTAATATCTATTGTATCAAAAAAAAAACACGTGGAAGGAGGAACATGGAAACGAAAAACCTAAAAAACGAACATTGATTGATAGAACCAATATGACACACCAAGCAAACATGAGATGTAATTGTGAGAAGATAAGATGATACAAAACACAAATGAAAGCAAAAAACGAACGTCCTGAAGCATATCTAGTTTATAGAACCAGCACCTTCTGTCACCTGAATCAACTCTTCTTCATGATTGTATGAGATATAAATATATAAATATATATATATATAATATAAATATAATTAATTATATATAAAAAATATTATGAAAAGAATAATAATTAATATGAATTAATTGTAAATACTATATATTGTAACTATTCATATTGCATTGATCTTCTGTTCAATAATATATTTTTTTCGATTCTATTACATTCATTATATGATGATTATTGAGTAATTGAATGATCTTCATTCACTTATATGATTATGGAAAACATTGGAAAGAATACAATGACTTAAAACCAAAACATATAAAACATAGCATAGTTTTCTATCCAGTTTATTTATCAATTTGGACATACAACGTTGTACAATATCAATTCAATGTAACCTGACACATAAATTCCCAAGTCCCAACAAAAGATCATCCCCCAATAACTTATATATTTTATTATGCGTTTCAGCGTTTCAATTACGTTTAACGTTTACATTAGTTATAACAACGTATAATAATTCACCTAATAGTTTTGGATTGCATTTGATGCAAAGTTTCCTCTCCTATACTTTGTTTTCTGCTTCATAAAATTTATAGAATTTCATCGCTTTTGCCAATTGATTTACTTGTTTGCTCGGTATTAATTTCGCGTCCCGCGCCAATTTGATATGCTAACAGCAAATTTCTCCTCCAACTCACCTCATATTGACTAGATTGATTAATATTAATATAGTGACTAAATGCAATCAAACTTGTAACAGCAACTGCACATCATTTAATCGTGTAAAAATATTGGAATCTTTTTTCAACACGCAAAAACTTATACACAATATTGCAACGCACGAACTGCTAAGGCTATTAAGTTTAAACCTCCAGAGGCTCGGCTTAGGAACGGAAAATGGAATAAATTCGTAAATTGTAAATTCAACTTGGTTAACTGGAATTATTCGTAGTACAACAGCGAGTACTGAATTAAGAATTGCTAAAGCACGGATCTGCTATAGAAAAACCTATATCACAAAAACTATATATAGAATCTTTTGCCGCGTATGTGCAAAGGTGCAATCAATACATCAATCTAAAGTGACGTCATTGTAGGTTAGAGTCGTGGGAGATAGACGATCGATTTGGAGATTTTTGGGTCATTTTAATAGGATAGAAGAAATTGTGGACAGCAAACAAAGTGTGATGTAACATTAGGATGATCTAAATATGTCCATATCGGGGTAAGTTAAAGTTTGTTTTTCTCCCACGACTCTAACCTCAATGTCAGGTGATTTTAGATTGATCTATGGTTGGTTTATTCGTCGGTCGACATCAGACGAATGCTGTCTTCCCCCGAGCGCAATGCGCTGGGCGTGAGGATCGAAAATCGATCCTGATAGGACTTTTGATACGCATTGCGCATTGGCGAATGATCGCTGACCATGGGCTCCCAATGCTTGTTTTTGTTCTTATCCTTATTCTAAAACACAGCAAACAGCGATTAGTTTTGGTTTGGTTTGGGAGGTTTCGAAGGTCGTTACCAGCACTTCCACCTGCAGCGTTTCGTCCTCGACGCTGGGGAATTGAAAGAAGCGATGGTTCGGCGAGCGCGGCCAATTCACCGGCGGCGGGCTGCGTATCATGTGCTCGTGCACCTCTGGAAGCGATAGCGGATCAACGTCCAAGTCAGTCGGGAATTCCTGAGACATGAGGTTCGCATCGTCGGACTCCACCTCATCGAGGCAGTCGGCGAGCGATTCGCGGCTCGCGATTACCTGCTGCAGGGACAGGGACATATTTAGTAGTTTTGTGGGGCAAGACAAGTTGTTACGCACCCGAATGAAGGGATTATCCGCTCTGGAAGCCTTCAGTGCCTCCATGTCCTGATCAATGTTGCGGATGCGGCCGGGCGTGAGCGTGACGGTGGACATCGCCGGCGAGGGCGGCCCCCCAGGCAGATTGAGGTAGTAGTCGACGGCGGAGACGCTCAGCGTCGATTGGGCCCGATTCACCGAACCGTATGCGTGATGGTGATCTGCGGGGAGGGCGGGCGGACAGTTAGGGGGCGCAATTAGGTCACAGGCGCGCCACACTCACCATTGGTGCCTCTCTTGTTCATCGTCTTCGCGGTGGATGCCACGCGCGTCATGCGACGGGGGATGGAACGAGGGATCACTGGCTGATGTAACAACAATTGCCGTCACTACATCGTGTTTGTTTCGCACTTCGTCAATTGACTTGACGGGACGTACGCGGGAGTCGTGCACCCCTCCAAAAGCAAACTGAAGGAACTGAACTAATTTCGAGCCGTTCAGTAGCGTGCGTTTGAGGGTGGATTGGAACCTTTTCACTGCTGCTCTTTCTTTCTACTGCAGGCATCAGACTGTTTACCTTTCGACGCATGCGCCATGGAATTCGCTTGAGGGATGCTACTGGAAACCCCTATGCTACAAAATCGATTTTCTATGTTTAACCGTGGCGCTACTCGGAGTAAAATATTCTCTACACTTAAGCAACTCGCTGTTGCTTTGTATTGTTTATGTACGAGTTTAAAAATTAGATATATGATCCATAAAGATTTTATTCGGGGGTGTTCACCCCGCCACTGGGGTCCTGATGGTGGAGGAACTGGGTAAAGAGTGTTCACCATTGACGAACTTTATTTAAAAATAGTTTATATTTTCTAAACGCACCTTCGTTTTTGAAGTTTCTTGGCGGATTTTGATAGCAAAATGAATACGATGCACCTGGTTTCTGCCCCACTGAGCGTTCGGAAAGTGTATTAAAATCAAATTTGAATGTTTGCATATTTATTAGACTTTTCCCGACATGCGGCGGAAAACCCTTGATATTTTCTGAACGCGTGCTCCTTTTTTTAACCATTCTTGCCAGATTATGATAGCTGAGAAGACGTCCTCTAAGATGTATCTAGTTCCAACTCTAACAAGTCGATGTGTTACACTAACACGTTATTATGATTATTATCATTTTCGATGTGTTACAATAACAAGTCGATGTGTTACACTAACAAATCGATGTGTTACAATAACAAGTCGATGTCTTACACTAACAAATCGATGTGTTACACTAACACGTTATTATGATTATTATCATTTTCGATGTGTTACAATAACAAGTCGATGTGTTACACTAACAAATCGATGTGTTACACTAACACGTTATTATGATTATTATCATTTTCGATGTG
>JARJDQ010015785.1:0-15240 GCA_030264215.1 Geostiba sp. GC000077 | reverse complement strand
TGCGTCAAAACCCTCCCCGCCGCCCGCATAGCAACGAATTAATTCGATCTCTTCCAATGCGCCCGGCACACACGCAGGACGAAGAATAAATCACTCAAAGCCCTTGCCGGGGGGATGCAAAGCGAAAACACGTGCAAACAAGTTATAAAATGTACTGGGTCTTCATAAATGTTTGATTACCACGTGATCAAATTTTGAATTTCGCGCCCAGCAGCAGTTGGCTATAATGTAAAAATATATCCCCAGATAAGTAACTGGCAAGGGAGCCAAACTGAATTTTATTCGTTCATTTAATCATGCAATCCTTGAACGATATTTAATAGATAATGTATTTTAAGTTTTAAATTTCCCGCCTTACAAAGTTACCAAGAAGTAACCAAATACACAGGGTCACCAACCTGAGAACGAAGAAATTTGCGCGGGTATTCAAAATTTGATCACGTGGTAATCAGGCATTTATGAAGACCCAGTATATGGCTGTAGCACATTTGTTCACAAACTTATTCTGTATTCGTCGACGTGGCGGGTTGCGTGATTGTTTTTGTTTAGCAATGTCGACATCAATAACAAAAGTAATTATAATTAATTCAGCATCAGCATTAGAAGCATAAGTTGCAAAGAGCAAACAGGATCACACAGGTTTTTTATTTCGTTGTTGTGTGTGCATGTGTGTTTGTGTGTGTAATTTCTTCGCGGATTGCGCAACTGAGCAAACAGCTGAGAGAATCACTCTCGTTTCATGCTCCTTTCATCCGTCCGTTCCAAGTGAACTTAATTCTCGCTTCTTGCGTCTTGATTCTTCATTCTCGATTTTCGATTCGTCGATTCCACTTTGAATTCCACATGCACGCGGGTATACAAGGAGAGGCACGATTTTACAGTTATTAACGAAAGCGGTTTCGCGGCGCGGCGCGCAGCCGGCTGAGTAGGTGGCTAAATGCTTTTACTTTCGTTTGATAACGAGGCAAGCTGAGAACGAAAGTCGCCGTCGCGGTTGCATCATCAGGATTGAATGAAAATCGCAAATCGCAATTTGAAAGCCGCAGTGCGAGCAAATTTCGTCTATCTGTCAGTTGGCATCGCGTGCAAAGTGCAAATATTATCGACTAAACAACACAATTTCCTTCGTACCCGTGTGTCTTCATTCGGCAGTTAAGAAAAAAAAAAGCGCGCGTAAATGTAAAACGTGGAAACGGGCAGTCGTCCCGTGCGTTTTGATGCTCGTCATAAACAAGCTCATCAAATTTGCCAGCAGTAGGAGCACATCAAAACCTCATCTCGTGCCTGCTTGCCCCCGTGAATTTCCTTCAGGCCTTCGGGGCCGTCGCCAACGAAAATGTGGTCACATGCCACCCCACGGCACCAGCTAATTTCCAGCTAGGAGTAAATTACGTTGCGCTGCGATTCCCCCCCCCCGTTTTTCACGACCGCACACACGCCATTGCCACGAAAAATGAATTCTGAATTCTCGCTTGTCAGTCAGCCTCAGTCAACTCGCAACTCGAACTCCCATAAAGGGCGCCAGGCAAAGGCAGCCGCAGCGCGTGCTAATGCTAAAAGTTTTAAATAATTCGGCGTATGCTCATGTCATGTAATTATACGTCGCCCTACAAATTCTTTAATTTCGCAATTAAACGCGCCCGGGAGAGTTTTACGAGTGACGGCGGGCAACTAGAGTGTGCACGGTGTGTTGGTTGCGTCAACAACATTTCGTTAGATGGCTATAGATGTTAGAATGTTAGCAACAGCAAGACTCTTCGACGCGCAGATCCCAAAACCAAAAGAAAGAGAAAGGTTTCGCCACTCGAAATTTCGCAACCCCAAAACTCCGCAACGATCGTGACAATCGTGACGTACGTCATCGCCATCTTCTCTCATTCTCTCATTAGTTCATTTCATCACTGCGCTCACAATTTGTGCGCCATGTGCAGATTACAAGACTGCAAGTTTCCAGATGCTTCCAAACTTGCAAACATTTCCGGTTTGGTACTTAACTACTTAGGTACGTACATACGTATGAAGACAAAAAATCGTTAAATCTTAGCTGGGGTATAAAGTGGCAAGATAATTGTCTAAGAAGCTTCGTGTGAGTGTTGCAAGAAAGTGGAGCATTTTGTTGGCCTGTTGGCCCGTTGGCCATTTACAGCTCCTGGAAGCATGAATAATTCGAATTTAATGCCGGCGAAAAGGCAGTACTACCTTCGAGGGGGTCAATGTTATGCCGGGCTTTTGCCCAAGAGAGCCTTTTAACGTAAAGTTAGTTCCGAATTACTGGCACAGCCGAGCCCCGCCTGGCAGGCAAGAAAAACCAGGCCCGTAAACCGAGACGCAAACCCTCCGCAAACCTCAGAACCCGACACCTTCCTCTTCGCTCCAGGGCTCAGCATCTTCTTTTTTTTTTTTGATCAGCGCCGAGCGCACATTACACAAAAACAGATCAATGTTGCATTTTCTGACCCAAGGCGAGCGCGCCCCGGCTCGCAGAGGATGACCCATTTTTGGTGTCAAAAGAAGATTAATGTGCCTGCTTCGGTTTTACAAACGTTCCGGTAAGCAACAGCCAAAAAAGGGGCCCCGTGGCCAAAGTGGAGAAGAAATGTAGGTAACGCTACAGTTTTACACCCGGAGCGAAATTGATGAAAATTGCCTCAACACCTGGGGATAAAGGATAAACGACGGGAAACAAAAAAACCGTCAGCTATAATCTTGGGAAATTTCTTTCAGGGGCCTGTCAGCACATTGGAAAACGAAGCAACCAGAATGCGATGTTTCGTATTTAGATTGTAGCGGAGCACAGCAAGTGCGTTCAACTCGTAATGAAAATGCACTCCATGCGAGAGCAGCAGATTGTTTTATCGAATCGAATTGCGAGACGCGACGACGTATGAGATCATCGCCAGGGATTGCATCTCGAAAATTAAAACGCACTCTTTCTCTGCGTTTTCAACAGCGGAGTGTACGGAGCTCCTCTTAACGAAAACACAACCGGACGCAGCAGATGAAGCATACACACATGTTGGTTGCAACCGCACAGGGTAACCAAAAGCAACAAGCTTCCCAGCATATGCACGCTCAAAAGCCATGTCCTACAAGTTGGCAACCCACAAAGCGTTTGTATATTTGTTCATCTAGCTCTAGCTCCTAGCAGGCTAGCAAGTACACACTTGCACACGCATACCATACATCGCGTATTTCCATCATTCCATCAGTTTGTTTACAGCTCGCGTGGAACATGCCTCTTGCCGTCATGGCGATGATGAAAAACACTCTCCGCCTAAAACCCTAAACAAACAATTGACGATCGACATGAAACAATCCCAAACACTTGGCAACGCAGTGGTTGCCCGCAGTATCGAAAATATGACTTTGCAAAACTAGGTTAGGTTGAAGACTCGCGCCTCGTGTGGCGTCGTGTGGATGGCGCTGTTGGGGCCAACATATTTCAGATGTACTTTAAATAATGCGTAAATTACAGGCAAGTAATCGGTCAATGTACTCATTACAAAGCCGGCAATTACTGACACATGTGCGCCGCGCGTATATTATAAATATAACCGCAGCGCGCGCAATGCAAGTCTAAACACAGTCCACGAAATGCGGGCGTGCATCGTCGTAAAATCAATTAAAACTCGGGGACGCGAGCGTCGCACCACTCACCAGCGTTTCCGTTGGCAAAACAATAAAATCACCCAGCAAGTTGAAACTCAATTTTGTCTCGATCCGTGAGTGCAAAATACCAACCTCCAACCTTCAGCTCAAACAAAACCGAAATGAATTTGAGCGCGCACGCCGTGATATGATAGAAGATAGAATTAGGGAGAACGCTACAATAAATAATTACGTAGCGTGCGTTGAAAATGAAGGCGTTTAATAAATGAGATTCGGGCCGTGCGTGCCGTGAGGTTTCCCATGGGCTTTCTCCGCGAATTGCTCCGGAATTAGGCGCATATAATGCGACCTCTGAGTTTCGGAGTGATGATAAGGAAACGACGCCGCGCGCCGCGCCGGTTGTGGGTATTATCATTTGCGCCCGTCGCGCGCAAACAAATAACATTTTAGGCGCGGTGCGAATGTATGACTAACGACACAGTAACGTGCTTTTCGTATTATACTCCGCACATGGTAACAATAGAAATATAATAAGCTGCATACAGAGCGAAACGTTTCAATTCCAGTGCCCCAACGACGAGGTAGTGAAATGATTTCGATTGCGTGTGATTGATGATAATGCTGAAATGCTGATGGATCCGATAATACAGAGCATGTGTCGTTTTAAACTGATATTGTTCGTGAGCTCTGTTGCTGAGGCTGACCTAGGGCAACTAAATTTAGCTTTAGCGGCTACATTCATTATCAATCTTGAGGATTCTCCCGGCTGATAAGTTAACGAGCGCCTGGGCGTTGATGTCGCGTGCAACGCACGACAGGCGACGCGCCGCAGGCGATTAAGTGATATCATTCAGCGTTTGTTGTGTTTATAAATATAAAATGCGCGCCTCTCGCCATTCCGTGTGTGTGTGCGTATGTTGTATACGTCGCTCGCTGCACGAGAATTGAGTGTCTAGACATGCTGTACCATGTGATACTACGTTGCATGCACCATGAAAAACCACCAATGGAACAATTTCTACAGGGAGTTCATCTTAAAGGTCTAGGATAGGTATGCTATCCACATGTAAACTCACAAGTTATGAGTTATGACATGAATCATAACATTAGGTGTGTTCTTTTTACGTTTTTTACCTAGAGTGAACAAGTCATTCTCAGGAATGTACGTTTTTATCGACTCACTTCGGAGGATTTCGGACTTAGTTGAAAATAAAGTGAACAAGTCACCGCAATTGCTTGGTTATTGTCTTTTTCAGTATGTTTCTGTATGTTGTGGATGTGTTTTTTCGGGCGTTTTGAGTTTAGGTTATTTAAGTTATCTTTTGCTACAATAGGTGGCGCACAGAACGCATTGTTAAGAGCCCCTCGATACCAGCTGATCAACTTGTTTGACGTGATCCCCACCGTTACGTCTTGGCCAATGGCATCAGAGCATTCGGTGCTTCCAACTTATTATTTTCCTAAACAATACCACGGATTTATATTTTAGAAATTTTTTATAATAACTTATAAATTCTAGCACCTTCCTATGTTCAGCTAAGGTTGATTAATTGCAATATTACAAATAAATAACATTTTTGTGTCACTCACAGCAGTGATCACAATTTGATAGAATATTCTTTAAAAATGAGCATTATTTTAGAGAAAAGCTCTTGGAGTAAGGAAATAAATTAAATTCTGAATAAAATTACAATTTCCGGTAGTGCTACAACTGTTGAACTAAGGTATTAGCTGTCGTTTGAAAATAATTTAGGAAATACATTGAGTTAAATGGGGCATTTTTTTAACTATAGGCAACCAAACATACACCATCTTAAAAGAACACGTCTTGCAGTAAAAACAAAAATCACGGCAGGTGGCAGCACTTGTAAGGTTTGTAGGGTTTATTACCAGTATATTTCACATTTCAATAAAACGAGGATCTCTCTTGCAGAGTGGCAGTGAAAGAATTCTTAATTCCTTGTTGGTTGTATACCCCCGTGCGGATTGTATGCAATCCCAGCGTTTGTATGCATTGCGCATGTTGACAAAATAACAATTCCCCTTTGATACTCACTCGAATTGCGCCAGAGCGTAATTGTTTCAGCATCCATTTGTTGCGCTTGTTTACTACTCCAACATTTGACCAAAAACCCAACCGAAACGTACCTGCAACAGAAAGGCAAAGAGTAAATAGCAACGCAAATAAAACAACAATTTGCAAAACAACACTCAACAACATATAAATCGAGCCGCGCAGCAAAAACAAAAGTTGATAAACGCAAAAACACATGTTGTTTGTTTGGTGTTGGCGGTTGGCCGCATTCGCGCCCGCGCACCTAGGGTTCAAAGATGAAATCCTTGGGCGGCGGCGGCGGTAAATCAGCTGGCGGGCCGCAAGATCATTCAGAGTTCATCCCAACCATCTCTCCTGTCTCCTCCGGTGCACATGCTAAACATATTTTTAGAAGCCGCGACGCGTCGGTGAGCGCCACGCCGAAATTCGCTTTTCGGCGGGCGGCCAATCGTAAAGTGTAAACTGTAAACAGTAAACGTCATCGCGGGATTAGAATAGATTCGGGCTGAAAAGGGGGACGAGTTCAAGTTCATTTCGGGCGAATGCTGAAGGAGAACGGCATCACCAGCGGTTTGGGACAAAGGACGCGCTTGTCTGGGATGCCAAACCGGCCGCCAGCAGCGAGAGAGAGTATACGCGTAATTGGATGAAATTGAAAATGCACTTGCATTGGCGATGCAACCGGCGACTTTGTGTAGAGCACAGTGAACCATTGCACTTGGCAGTAGGCACAACAACAAGTCTTTGTTCAGCGCGGCAAGACGCGCGGGAACGTCACGCTCGGTTGCCTCAAAAATGTTCCTTTCTTTACTCGCAGGTCGCAGCCAAACAACAACAAGACAACAGGAAGCAAGGAGCCTGGAAAGATGCAGGAGTAGGCACGAAATTGTGCGTTTCTTAGTGCATTTACCCTATCCCTGTGATGTTCCCTCTGATTCGACTGATTCGAATTGAAGGTGACCATCGCCGAGCAGTTTATATCATTAGTCGGCGCCGGCTCGCAAGCCAACGGACGATGGCGGCCTTGAACAGCCCGGGGCCCGTGGACGGAACAAAGAAGCCACGAGAAACCGCCGCGACGACACAGGACGCGACAAGATTACTCAACGTCTCATCGGCAACGCGCGCACCGCAGGTTTCAACACACTGACATCACCTTTGACTTCGTAAAAACGAACAAAGAAGGATATGACTGACTATGGGTCTACGAGTCTAGGAGTCTACGAATACACTGGAATACCTTTGCTATGGTTGGGCACTGTTTGGGGGAGGCACTACGCGCGATACTGCATGGTGGTGGATGCGCACTCTTGATTTTCATATTGAAAATATGGAAACAACAAAAAGCAAAATGTAAACAACGCCGCGCCGATAAGAAAACAATTAACTGCAACATTGCACCAGTGCCAATATTTAATGAGCACGCTGACGCAACTCGATGGCGGTTGTATTTTTGGGCGAAATGCGTTTTTCAGCAAACACCCAGGGCACCACGCAGCCATCTTGAAACACAGCGCGCGCGTTTCGTTGCTTCATTCAATGTTCGTTGTCGGAGGCCAATGCACGAGATATTTAAAGATCGCCCAGCATCCCAACGCAAAACGACGGCTACATCTACACAAGCCGGGAGCAGGGGACCAGATGCACCGCCCGATTTTGCACCGCGACGAAGGTCACTCGCACTTGTGCAAGTGCATCGCATATTTCTGCATCTCTCGCATCCGTTTGCGCGACGCATATTTTTGAATTAATCACGTACGCATTGTTCGCCCAAGCATTCAATTCTTCTTATTTGCGTGACGTTATGCTGATTATCAATAAAATGCGCGATGCGCGGCGCATTCTTTGAAGTTGATAGCGCGATAGGAATGATGCGCGCGTAATAAGTGTAAATGTGGAGTGTAAACAGTTGTAAAACTTGTGAACATTTGTAGGGTTTTAAGAGTTTAAGATTTGCTTAGTGTATATGCTAATAAATATTTAATCTCGAATATTCCCAACCGCCACTTGAGCGCACTCGAATTAATTTCCGAAACGAGGCGACAACACACGAGAGATACGACAAACAACAGACTACCGACCCAATAAATAAACAATTAAAGCTCCAAGTGGAAATGCAGGATAAACATGAAACCACACGTCTTGATGTCTCGAATTCATGCCCAACGTATTGTGTGGTTATGTTTGTGAAGGGGACGAGGGGGCGGGGCAAATTTTAATCAATGAAATTTAATTAACGGTTCAAATGGATTGAAATCAAGAGTCGTCGTTGACCGACGCGACGTAGAGTGGCAGTGTGGTCTCGTGGTGCTCGAAGGCCTCGAAGTTGGGCACATCGACATTTTGATTACCACACACCACGGGGGGGGGAGTGAGCACTTCTAAAATGTCGACTGCGCTCCCAGACGCAGACCCAGAGCCCAAAGCTGACCCGAGCTGTCCTGGGCCGGTGAGCCTCGCATTCCCATGTTATTACATTAAAACCCCACCGATGCTGCTCGGCGATAAGCGCACTGCGCTGACTGAAGCTCGCGAGTTTTGGGGAGCATCTACCTGCGTCTGTGTGTAATAATGCACGTCAGGTAGTACATACGCACACGACGAAGCAGGTTTTTTTCATTCCTCTCCGCGCCTCAATGCGGAGCGAAGAAAAGGTTCCGACCTTGAGACTTGAGACGACCTGAGACGCTTCAGACGACAGCAGACACATCTAAACTTAGCTTTATTGTCGAAAATATAAAATTCCAGACTTCTTCTTTCGAGAAGTCGTAAAAAATAAGAGCACTGTGCACACACTGAGCATAATATATGAAGATTAACCAAATATGAAGTAAGCATCCATGCATGGTGGATGGTGGTGTAATTAAAATGAACCGTTTCCATCATCGGGCAAGTTAATGAAGCAGAGGCGCAATTTTGCAGATCTGTATAAAAAGCGAATGCGCCAATTCAGCGCACGTGCGCGAGATCTATCGGAAAAGTTCGGTGCTTTGGGGGGCGGGCGCTGGATCTAGTTAAATGGAAAAGCTATAAATACGTATTTATAGATAAGCAATGCAAGCAGTGATGTTTTTCCCAATCGGTTCGCGCCCGAACGTAAGCAGATAATAAAATCTGGGTCACAACTACGCATATTTTCCAGCCGGGAGCGGCAACACGAGAGCAAGTTTTCCGACACCGCCAAAGAATATTAATAAACGTTTTGGAAGCCGCCAGTAACAAACATCATCGATTTTTCTCTAATCAAACTTGCTATGTACTTAGGCGCTTCATCCCAACAGTTAAGGGTGTCGTCTAGACTCTAGACCCCGAGACTCGGAACATTTGAAAAATGATGAAAGTATAGTTCATCACAATTTATGGGTAGGATTTTTTTTAATAGGGAATTTCATCGTAATTTGTTTTTGTAACCATTTCTAAGTAATATACAGGGTGAGCTAATAATGGCTGAAGAATCATCAAAGTTTGAATTTTTTGGTTACAAAATATGCATAATAACACAATTATTTCCACATTAACAGTTTTAAAATTCAAACACATCTGCAAAGTAAGTTTTCCCTTAAATTGCAGCTACTGTGGAACGAAAAAGAAGTTTGTTAATATGTAAACTCTGTATAATAATTTAAAATGTAAAATAAATAACAAAAGTTCACGATAACCATCTAAAAATCTGTCTTTTTGATTTTCGTATTTTTACATGTCTAGACGACAACCTTACTTTAAAACCATTCGCATGGCGCTGCAGCAGTTTGAGCGATCGTGAAGCAGAGTTGGTAAGAGGCGCCTTAGCGCACCGCACGCCACGCGGGAAATAAATGGGATAAATATTTGTCGAACCCAACCAACGACATGCTAGCGCGCTGGCGAGAAAACTAGCGCGCACACCCGATGCAAGAGGACAGACAACAAACGGGCTAACTGTCATTAGCGGCGGCGATGCGAGGCGAGGCGTATCGCGACTGATAAAAAAGATGGAGCGCGGGGCCCAGCCATCGACACCCTCGGTTTCCGGAATTTCGTCAGGCGGCAATCACACATATCCTCCGCACACTAACGCTGCGATACCAACACAATGATAGCGCCAAACAAGTACTACATATAAATTATCTTCTGACGGCGTTTTCAAGCAAAACCCAAAGTTAAGAATTGGTAACTTCTCGCGCGAAAAAAAAAAGAGCGTGTAGCAACTTGTGCGTGGTGGGCAGGTGAACAACCTGCGGCCGCCAGCAGGCGAGACTTTTGTAAATTGACCAAGGTCAACACCACACGGACTCTTGCGCTCCCGCCCGATGCCCCGGACGAATCCGGCGCGCGATGATGGCCTCGCAGCGCACCGGGCCCGGATTAAAATGCCGACCAAAAAGCCAAGCGCGCTGCGAAAGCAAAAGTTGCCCACCGCAAGAAAGTAAACCGCAAAGCACGATGGCCGTCGATTGAAACACTGGAACACTGGATACTGGAATATAAACGTAATCGCGCTGGCAGCTCGATGTGTGTGATTCATATAAAAAATATACACACACGGCGACGGCGAGGTGATTCACGAAACGAAACTTTGCCGTCAACGCTACCGAGTTTTCGAGTTGATTCACGTTGGCCGTCGGTATTGTTCGCGCATGTGGCGGAAGTAGTTTTCCGCGCTGCACAGTAACTTACCGCGTTGAAAACGTCCCGATGAGACAAAGCCCCAAACGCCCGTTTTTCCTCCCGAGTTCCCGACATCAAGCCCAGACGCACTGTGCACCGAATACAAAGTTCGTTACAATTTACACAGCGTAATTACACATGCGCGCCGGAGAACAATGGGAAATTCGTTACGAATTGAAAAAAACCGTCGCGAGCACCTGGCGCGGCACAATCGTAATCGTCAGCTGCCTTTTGCCGTTCGATTAAGCAGCTCGAACGAGCGATGCATTTTAATTCGGTCTCGTGCACGCCAACACAAAGCGAACACCAAATCACAAAATGGTAAAATACGGCGATTGCTCCTTTTGATTGTACTTGGGTACAAGGATAACCATTTGATGTATTGCACGATGTGTCTTCACGGCGCGAAAGTAAAACCGCGCGTCGTTGCGCGCAACCTTGGCGTTAATTTCCTTATTGGGCACGAAATCGACGTGGCTACGTGGCTCTCTGTGAGAGAGGCACAAAAAAATCCTGCGCACGTTAGCATTGAGCCGATTAATTTCTAACCGTAACAGATTTCTCATGCTCAGCACTCACCACTCAGCAAATCTCGATGCCGGTCCCCCCCGGTGACAATGCCATAATGCGTATATAATGACTATTACGAGGTGTGTGCAAGTCTCGAGTTGGGTTGCGGCTGCTGGCAACAGTGGCAACAGCGGCAACAGTGGCAACAAAAAGGTGACTTTCTCATATCGCTTCGGATCACATTTCGTCATGTGCCTTCTGATTACAATTACGCGCAGAGTCGGAATGTCACTTACGTAAATTTCGCCTCACGAACACGTTGCGATTTCGTGCGCTTCTTCTTCCTTCCTCAGTTCCTCAGTTCCACGCAATCGGCGGTAATTGTTTGCTAAATTGTAGCACCAGCAGCCTAGCAAGTTCACCGACTCGCTACAAGACCACCGCTGAATCAAGGTCGCCCAACCACACTTCATTATTGTTGTAGTTATCACACATCCGAAACAATTTGAGTGGAATTTGTGATCATAATCATAATCACAAAACAACTCAATGGAATGAGCAAATATATTAATGAAATTAATGTTACAATCAGCCAACAATGATTATTGTTTATAGACATACACTGATGCGTCTTCCCTGGGCACGACCGTCTCTATAACTAATTGAACAAATAAGGTGTGTTTTGTATGCTTTTGCTTGCAAAACCTGAACCTAAACACACGTTGTCTAGGAGTCTCTTAGATCGTTACGTTTATTACTTATGCCATTCTTTCTGCTTAGTGCTTACTTGATGAATTTTGTTTATAGCAGCGCGTCGGGTGACGAATGTGACGATGTGATCCATGTGGTGCACATGGCGCGATACATACATGGACTGCTGAAGGCAACAGGCATCTGTTACTTGGAATGCCCTGTATACTGTACACAGCGACGACGACGACGAGTCAAACCAACATGCTTGAATTGAAAGTGATATCCCTCGATGTGGGTAAGTAAATACAAGTTGCGCAGCGTCCCCCGGTCCCCGCAATCACATTCAGCGCATGTTTTCGGAACAGGAAACCTCACGACGACAGGCCGCAGCACATTCATGCATTTCACTCCAATAACGCTAATCGCACTAATGAAATCGAAACTTGGCCGGTACAAAAAAAAAATGTAAGGAAATGTATGGCATGCAGCGAATGACGAATGTGGGTTGATACCAATGCAAAAATTCGAATCCAGGAAGAATGGCACACATAAAACATGAAGCAGATTGAAGGTTAACCCGCGCCGCCACGCCATCTATGGCTTTTTTAAATGTCACTGGAACTAAACGTTTCTCTTTGATTTCTTTGAAATTTCGAACGATTTTTGGTTGATTGCAATGGCGTAACGGATGTGCAGATATTCCAAAGTGCTGTACATCATGGAAAAATGGAAAAGCAATAAAAGTTGAATATGTATGCCGGGAATCGGTGGGATCAATGCGCCCTGGCGAGTGTTGACTCTCCGCGCGGTTTTCAGCTGGCGAGCGTTTCAATGACATATGCGAGAGACTTTTCTGCTTTTATCTTTCATATCCGTCGACGCGCTGCGCCGCGACCCGCCGACAGACATATTCACACGCACTCGCCCATCCTCAGCGGTGCGGCGCGGCGCCGCGGCAATAAGAAGGCGATAATCCGCAATAAAGTGCACCTCACCTTTGAGTCGCCATGCGATCCTAAGGTAATAAATAAATCGCTGTCGCCGAAATAGTAAATGTGATCCAATCCAATTGTGTGTTGGCTGCCGATGTGGGGGCGGCGGCGATGCGCTGGATGCAGCAGGCCGCGAAGACGAACGTGCACTACACAATGTTTTAATATCGCCACCCGGGCCGATAAGAAGGATTTATTTACGTTGGAACCTTATTTAGTGTACGAATACGCTAAAGTTACGTTTATTGTTTTATAATGTTTTATAACTGCTTATCGAGTTAGATTCAAACAACACAACAAGTAATAGTGGATAATACGATAACATTCACAGAGTGTCGGGTCTCATCGATGCCGAGCCGAAGTTTGTAATGTAACTTTTCCTCCGAGTTTGTTTACGCTCGCGGCTCGCGTTTCCGTTGGGTTTTGTTTGCAAATTATTTATTAGTGTTTATTAGCGCGTTTGGGGGGGTGGTTGGAACTAGACGCCACACTCGCGAGAGATACGCGCACGTTGTGCCTCTTTGTTATTGTCCCGCCGACGATGGGGCGGCTAGCGGTGTGGTTGGGCTGGCACGCAGCGCGACACTTCACTCACGTTGCTCGTGTGGGGGGGCTTCGCGGCGCTCTGGCTGCGATGCGTCCGTGAAGGAAAACCGCGGCACAATGAAGCCGGCCGAGGCGGAGCGCGCCGGGTTCGGTGCTGTGGCGCGCGGCGGGGTGGCGGGAGAGGCGCGCGGAGGTGAGCGGCGCGCCGCGGCATCGCGGCGGGGTGGGGGGGGGGGCCCACCAGGCGTGCGCCAGCCTCACCAGCGGCAGGGGCTCCCCCGCCGCCAACCCCGGCGTGCGTATCGAACCACCACGCCAGAATCACCCTCAGGAGTACCCTACCTAAAACACAACGCAACACCCAGGACTCTATGCACAATAAAACTATTTCGAGTTGTTTAAATTTTAAATATTGCGGTGCGGAATAGAAGAGAATAGACATAGAAGGGCTGTTGACCTGTTCCCTGCTTGTGCCAATGGTGGCAATGGGCGTGCGGGGCATGACCATGAAAGCTCGAGTTTTCAAGCTCGAATAGTCATTTCCCACCCACACCCACAGCCACGGCGCGCCGGTCGGCTCTTTGTTCATTGTTTACAAACACCGGACGTCTCCGCCGCGCGGCGGCCGCGCGGAATGGAGGATGATATGATATTGACCGTGAGGGCCGCGCGACGAGCTTTCTTCCTCACCCAACAGCCAACAACGCAACAACAACATGCTGCGAGAGTGCGAGGTGCAATAAACTTATAAAAGCGCATTTTGAATTTGGCGCCAAGTGCGGCGCGTGCAGAATGATCGAAAAGTTGCTAAAAATAGCAATCGCGCACGTCGTGAAAAGCGAAAACTTGTTGCCAAGCCGACACCATCAAGCACATTCGTACTTATGAGCTGTTGGGGCTATTTATTTGCAAATTTCACCAATTTCTTCAATTCGAATGCAGTTGAATGAATTAAGAATTGTCGTCATCAAACCTTTTACTACCTATACTGCTACGACAATTCCAATGGCCCACCTAACATAAACTTTTTGCTATCCACATGTATACTCTTAAAATTAAACCCCCGTATAGGAATCTTGATTCTTTAAATGTAAATTTTGGCAAAGTATATTTCCAAGTCGTAAGTCCAATTCTGTAGATTTGATGCAACAAAGGGCTATTGTGCGTGGTTGGCGATCGATTAACAGCGCGTCTCGTCGCGCGGCGCTGCGGCAACAAAACAACGCACAACTTGTTGATTTTTACTTATTTTCGGTCGACGGCGGCCGCCAGAACCATTGGTAGTGGCAGTTGCGCCACGTTGCGCCGGGACAGCGGCTGCAATAATCAAAACAAGCGCGCCCGGTTCACACGCAGCGGCGTCGATGATGATTTTGATAATGCAGACTGATCAACAAAGATAGTGGCGCGGTGGCGGCTGCGGCGCTGGCGCTGTCCCCGATTCCCATCGTTTATAATTGGATTTGTTTGTTTGTTTGCGTCGCGAGCGCCAGCGTCGACGTCGGCGACGCGCCGCGCCACGCCACCCGCACGTTCCGTTCGGTACACCCATATTATTGATCGACACGACGCGCCGCGCACACACACCCACACATGTGCATGCAGCCGCCGCCGCGCCGTACGCCGAGCGCCGCGTCGCCCACCCCACCGACCAAATTGCGAACAGAGAGATATTCCTTCCTCGGTGCGTCTGCAGTCTAGACGAGTGCATAACACCACCCCACCGCTACCCTCGCGGACACTCGCAGGTCCTGCTGCAGCAGTTAGGGTGGGGGAGGACGTTTTTATCCCTAGACTTCTGATAATGCAGCGGTAATCGTTAATATCACTCCGTACTTTGTACATAATAACTTTTTCAAATATATTTTTCATGGCTCAAGACATTATGATATGTTCTTTATTTCCTCGTGTTACTATAAATGTGGAATAATTTTCTTTGTGTTTTCTGCCTTGAGGCACTTGTATGAGAAAGCCACATGCAACTTTTGGTAAAGGCCGGAACACAATGCTCACGTATAACGTTAAAGTGTGACGTTATGTTAGACGTTTAGACGTTGACGTCGCTAGCAACAAAAAATGAAATTTTACAAATATACGTCTAATTTCTTTATAAAAAATCTAAACAGGATCAAATTTTGGCACGATGTATATTAAACTATTTCGAATCCCGGAAAGCATTTCTTTTTT
>JARJDQ010015782.1:0-28356 GCA_030264215.1 Geostiba sp. GC000077 | reverse complement strand
TTAGTTAATAAATAAGAAGACAAAGTATAATCAACAGTGACAGGCAATAATATGCATCGCGGACCCTAGCGATTTGCGACGAATGCGACGCATTCGCAGAACTACATTCTAATTTCCTTATTACCAAATTCAAAATGTTTACACGTGCTTGAGTTACTCCGAACGTATTGGGTACTTAAGTGCTCAACACTCAAGCATTTTCGAATCGCTTAATAAATTTCGGTGCTGCGATTCAGCTGACAGGGGACATGTAAGCACAATGTGGAATCAAAACGTTTCACAGAAATGCCCAATAAACACTTTAGTTACTATTTTACTAGCGGTACCGTACCGACATTCGATTATCAGTTTGGTAAAGAACTAAAGAGCTAAAGTGTTGAATTGAGTAAGGGGCCTTTTCGTTCTTCGATTTAATTTACCAGCGACATGTTTTGGGCGTTTTGTGGACGGTGGACTAAATGACAATTCGTGTTTGGCATTGTTCACCCTTGTGCCGAGAGGCCCGAGACTCCGAGAGATAGCACTTACAAGTTTTGATAAAGTTTACGAAAAACACCCACACACTCATACATTGCTTTTTATTTATCCTCGAACATAGGCCAAAGAGCCAAAAAGCAAAATGCAAAAAACAAATTCGGTGATTGCTCCCGAACCATTGGGGCGATTTGAATTTTCTCTTCGGGTTCTTGTTGGTAAACATAATCCGCCCCGGAAACTATTTTTGCGCGGCCTCCAGAGGGTGCCGTTCACCCCCACCAGTTTATTCCCGTTTTCTCCCGAACGATGCTCCCGAGGGAAACGCAGATAATGGCAAAATCCGTCAAAAAGTATGCTCTATCATTGTGGAAAATTTCAACCCTATGGCTCTTCGCGTTTCCCAAATTTACCAATTTCCAACATAGTGTACTTTACTTTTTCGCCCAATGTACGGAAACGCGAAAAACCATAGGGTTGAAAATTTATACAAAGATAGAACATACGTTTTGACTGGTTTTACCGTCATCTGAATTTCCCTCGGGAACATCGTTCGGGAGAAAACGCGAATAAACTGGCGGGAGTGAACGGCGCCCTCTGGTGGCCGCACAAAAACAGTTTTCGAGACGGATTATTTTTAGCCACAAGAATCTGAAGAGAACATTTAAATCGCCCCAGTGGTTTCGGAGCAATCACCGAATTTGTTTTTTGAAATTTGAAATTTTGGTGCTTGATAATTTAATTAAATCAAATTTATAACTGAGTGACTTTACAAGTTGCACCACGTTGTAATTTCTTTGCACTGCATCAGGCGTGCTGTTGCAGAACAACGACAAAAGCGTTTGATACATTTATCCATCGCTTGGAAATGCAACAGCGCGTGAAGCGAGATGTACGCATTTTCAAAACGCATGCATGGTCATTACAAGGAGTGCCCTTTGCGCCTGGCACTGGCGACGATGATTGCCCATCAATTACGGGTTTCCTTTGCGATGACGTCACACGTTTTCCGGTGCTTATCCTGAAAGGATTCACAGATTCACCAAAACCAAAATGCATAATGCACAAGAGTTTGAATTACAAATTGACAAGTTACAAGTCACACAATATTTGCGCAAATAACGACGCGTAACAACTGTAATTAATGCCTTACGTTATGACAAACAATTTGCAACGCATAATTAACTTAGCACGCCGGCACGCACCAGATTTTGGTAACAATTTGCGATTTGCGTTTCGTTCTGGCACTTAGGTAGAATGTAAGCGATGTAAGGTATACTCTACTACATGTGGTTGTGTAAAGTCGAGCGGCAGAGATGTTACAGCCCCGAAATGACGTAAGTGCTTTTTGGCAACGTGGCAACACTGGCAAACAGGCAACGTTTCGTTAATTATCATGGCACAATGAGCCGGAGCCAAACAACAGATATGGCGGACAGGCGGACGGAGCGAAATGACTTTAATTAACGTCACAAATTGAAGCAATGAAGCACTTTAGATAGTTTCATGTGTTTGCGCTGTGGAACATGTTTGTGTGTGTTGTGGGCGGAGCTTCTACTCCCAAATTTACTCAACTTCCTTGCGTGGCGGAATAAATAAATAATGTTGACTCGCTGGGACATTTCTGACCCCAAAAGTCTCCAACTCTCAAATGCTCTCGATGATGATTAATGATGAGCGACAAATCATCGCGACTTGGCGACCATTTTGTTGTTAATACACGCTAATGTACCAACACAACACACTGTACGATGTGTGAAGAGGGCGACGTGAAGTGGGAAGAGAGAGAGAGAGAAGACTCGTTGTATCATTGTTCAACGTCAATGCGAATGACGCGAACACGATAAACTACAACTTGTTTAAAACCCACACAGCGAAGAGTACACAATGTGTATGTATAGAACTATAGACGCAAACAACTAATCGACATAACATCTAAATCTTAATCAAAAATTTGATGTCTTATAAATGGAAAAACTGCCCTAAAGATAAAGTAATAAAAATGATGTTAATTTCGTTTAGAATATTTGAACATCTACTCTGTACTCCAGATCTATCAATGTGTATAATTGAAAACTGTTCGTCAGTTTGATGATGTTGGGTGTTGTGGTATAGCGGTGTCCCGTTGCGATGTCTTGCAAGGCTCCGAAAGCCCCAAAAGCATCGGATTTCTTCTCCTTCTTCTCGCATATGTGCTCGGATGTTGAGATGTTGTGATGCTGTGCCTGTGATGTTGTTGGCCGTGTCTCCTCGTCGAATTTTGACGTTGCATTCATCAGTGATTGTTAATACAAGAGCAAACCTGAAGGGATATCATTATTAATGTTCTTCGATTATACAAATGCCTTAAATGTCACTCCAAAGCGATTTGTAGTTCTGGAGTTGAATAGCCAACATTTTCCAAACTGTATAAGCCTCCACGTGTAATCTCTTTAAAGTTGGTGATAACGATTTACTACCGCAAATATAATTGCAATATTGTTATTGTTGGAAATTTTAATTGGGCGTCTCGGGCGAATTTAATTGCCCGAAAAATGTGCGGCTCCTTCGAGCGAGCGATAACGAAATATTGAACATTTAGAAATGTCCCCTGAGCATGTCGACCAGTCGCCCATAAAGTGTATTAAAGTGCATTAAAGATCGTTAAAATTTTAATGCATATGCTTCAAAAATATTGGTCCAGGTGGGAGATACAGTGATGGAAGAGAGAAAAAATGAAGATATTAATAAGCGATCAACTCGAGCTGATAAAGGTTAACTTTGTGCCTTGTGCCTGAGCAGTTGAGCCCGTGAGTTATTTATACGGTATTCTCCGATGGTTTGGAGCAACTCATGTTTCCGTGTACGGGTGTACGAAGCCCACAAGCCCATATATACCACCGAGTCCATGGAACCACATATTGAAGCGAAGAGCGAAACTATGATTAATTATTGAGGGGCGTGATCGGTGATTGACACAGCGATTGTGAGTCTGCGGGTGGTCAAACGGTGCGCTCAGCTTCTTTTCGTCGTCGATCGTCGATACAAGAGTACAGTACAAGAGCATCCCTTAATATTCCGTGCGACTTGTCGCTCTGAGTTGCCTCAGCAGTTGCAGTGACACACGAAAGAGCTGATTGATTTTTCTTCTGCTGCACTTGGATACTATTTCCATTTCGGGGTCTACAAAAGATCAACCGGGTTATTAATAATCTGCTTAATAAAAATAAAATACTCAAATATTAGTATGTGATAAATTATCTTCATTTATAAGAAACATCAAATGGTTACTTTCTCCACAGTGACAAGAGTTGCACAATGAAAAAAAAAGGAATGAAGATTTTGGAGTATTTCTAATTTGCATTGTGCGAATGCTACTAGAAGCTATAGGTATATCTAGGCAAAAGGGTAAAACAATAAATTCTAATGTTTTATGACGCGGCGTATCTCGCGACAACCGGGCAGCCTCCGATGGCGAAGAAATTGTTTCTGCCGAGAGTTCGACTCGGATGCGTGCGATCAGCGGGTGGTTGAGCTTAATGCGTTCCGCGCCGCGTGGCACCCGCGTGGTAGCCTAGCCGCTGGACATCACACCAAAACACAAGGCATCCTCGAAGACTCGAAGACTCGAAGTTACCTTTATTTGCTTTCAAAATAAATGCAACCCGTAAAAATCCCGGCTACTAAGTTGCGATTGCTTCATTGCCAGCGCTGTAAAATCAACGAGTTTATAGGAAAATGCCATCTCGAGGTCCGCGAGGTGTCTGACAGCCCTGGTAGGATATTCGAGTTTTCGACTAGCTACTACGCGCATCATCGATAAATTAAGTCGTTTCGTTGCGTTTCTTGCATGGCGCATCAAGTTATGAACAGGAACTAACAAATGACTTACATACCAGTCTACCAGATGCCTCAAGCTAGTCTTGGTGTCTTGGGATTGTAATAAATTTGTTAGAATACGCCGCATAGCGTTCGGAAGCGACAGAAAACAGAGACGCAGGGGAATTAAACAAACAGTATGTATTAAATCGAGGAATTACATGAAAAGGAGAGTGGTTGGGCTCGAAATAATTAGGTCACTTTAGTTTTATTGTTGTGTGTTGAGGGTGGGTGTGTTGCTGGAACGAAAAATGGACAGACAAAAAGCTCGCGTGTTTAATGTACCGTGACATCCCTTTTCAGTACCGACATACCGAGATACTTAAAAAGCCATCCGTCATCAGCCAACTCGTTCTCGATAAACACTCTTCTTCCCTCTTCGCTACTCCGTAGGTCTCTTAGCATCCGTACCTACATAATAATTTCTCATTAATACGGTTTCTATGGAGGTGATTATTTATTGCAGTTTTTTGTGGAATTGTATGTTTCCGACCCACCCACACGACTACCACTCGCGAGACCTTTAATTTGAATATATTGCGCTGAACCTGAACCTGGGCGACAACGACATAATAAATATCATTTTTATTGGGCACTGGGCTTTGTTGAATGTGTCCACACATGCTGTCCTTTAAGATTTTTAGATTAAGATTTACTGTGCTGCGTGCTCATGCAGGTTTTTAATTACGATTTTGGTTCTTTTGTATAGGTAAGAAGTGGCGTTCTTTGACACCTCCGGACCGCCGGCCGTACGTGGAAGAAGCAGAACGGCTGCGGGTGATACACATGACCGAACACCCCAACTACAAGTACCGGCCGCGACGTCGCAAGCACAACAAACAAAGAACGGGACCGGCGGCACAGACGGGTCCGCGAGTTGGTGTTGGCACATCGCTGCCCTCGCCAGGGCTGCCGAATGTCTCACCGCGGTATTCCGGCTACATTCCCAACGCGTCTCTGTCGCCCAGCGCCGGCCAGCAGCAGACCTTCGGCATGGAGGGTTACAGCAGCCAGCCGGCGGGCAATGACTTCCAGGAGAAGCGCTACAGCCCCTTTCCGGCCAAGTATCCCACCAGCCAGCAGTCCTACCAAAACTACTACAACAGCTATCAGCAGAAGAGTCCCTACACGCTGCACACGCCAGAGACGTCCCCAACGCACTCCCCCGAGCCGAACAAGACGCTGATCAAGACCCCGAAGAGTCCCGACCAAAAAGATTCGGGCGCTGATGAACCCGTGCTGCCAACACCGGAGTTGTCACCCTTGGAGCAGGAGCAGCAGTTCGAGAACGAGAAGCGCGCGAGCAGCATTCAGCACACCAGCAGCCCCAACTTCCGCGTCCAGAACTACCATCACCGCCAACCGGTGAGCGTCAACTACACGAGTGCGCAGCCCATTACCTCGGTGCCAATGGCAAATGGTATGTATGTAATGTGCGCGAACAAGTCCAGCGTAGAGCAGGGACATGTCGTCACTGGGACCTTCTATCCCCCGGTAGCCACCTCCCAGGACCAGCAACTGCTCGGTTCAGGTGCGCCGCAGATCAACACCGTCGCTGCCAACACCCCCAGCACGGTGCACTACTACTCCACCAATCTGGGCCAGTACTACAACAAGGAGCATCATCCACCCGCACATGCGACGCATTACTACAAGGAGGAGATGCCGCATCTCATGCAGCAGTCGCAGCAAGACGCACAGGAGAATCTCGGGTATCCTGGTGTATCAAACTCGGCCGCAATGGCTAAGAACGAGCAGGAATATGATCTCGCCAATCAATACAAGGTGGAGTCGTACTCGTACAATACAGGGCACACTGGGCACTCCGGCTTGGTGAACTACATTCCGTCCGCGCACGCCAACAGCCAACCACATCAACCACATCAACCACACCAGTCACACCAGCCGCAGGATGAACGCGGCGAGGTGGAGATCGACGTCGACGCGCGCGAATTCGACAAGTATCTCGACAGCAACATCGACTCCAACCACAATTATCATCATCAACATCGCACCAATGCCACCGCTGGCAATGAGCTGACGATATCCAACATGACCACCTACGACTTCCATCAGCTGCCGGTTGGTACTGCTCCAGCCCAGCACACTTCCGTCATCCTGCCGAATACGAACCTCAAGCTTGAACCGCCACTGATGGCGGCGCACTATCAGGATGTGGTATATCATCCGGAGATTCAGAACGGCGGTGTGAAGAACGATGATGACTTCAGCGAGATCCTCGCCGACGTGCGAAAGACATGTTACAGCAATTGATACACATAGGTAGACAATAAATACAAGTGCAATAATTAGTTCAATTACTTCAACTTCTAAACGGTGCTAAGTGTGCTCTGTGCTTCACATCAAATTCCCATCAATTCAAACGTGTAAATATTAGTAGCGGAAGATCTTTTTGTAAAAAAAAATCCTATATTTTCATAAATTTGTACATATATTTGAATGGACCTAGTATATAAAGTAGGTGTACTTAGGAGTTAGACCTAAGCCTAACCTTATGAATGTTACAGTAAGTGCTGTCCAAACATTTCAACTACCCCTAATATAATTAGTTAAATTTTATACAAGTACAAAGTACTTAACTAACGGTTTGAAGAACTTTGTCATCATCGCTCCACTCTCCACTTGCAGATTTGCAAATTACAAAACTGATTCTCGTTAGTCCTTCTCTTTAGTTTGTGTTTCAAATCAATGTAAAGCCAAAGTATGTATGTATATGTTGTATCATATCGATTTACTTGTTTGTTTTGTTTAGCTGCACATTATTAATGTAATTTTGTAATTTTATGATAGAATTGTGAACATTCTGTATATGCTATGATTTACAGTCGTTAGACTTCTTACATATACGTGTACTTATTTTAAAGCAACACCTAAATTTTAATTATTATTGATTTTAAAGTGAAGAAATTTATTATTATATAACATTTATGGGCAAAAAATATACGAAAAATTTTCATAAGTTTGGCGCTTTTTTCAATGCAATTTGTTAGGCAAACAAAGAAGAACAGGTTGAGGAGGTGAGGAGCGTCAGGCACAGGAGACAGGAAAAGGTAAAGGCCGTAAAGGTAAAGAAGAAACGCCCAATTTTACTTTAAAACGAAACCACTCTGAAGGAATAAGGAATGCATGATTAGCAAAGCGTGAATTCCACTTTAACATGGAATTAAGTGAATTAAGCGCGTACAAGTTACAAAGCAGTGGAACAAACATGTCTTAACGGTGATGTGGATTGAAGCGACCCTCCAGGCAATTTTCACCCTTGCTGCTTATCGCATCATCGAATCGGCAATAATTATTCAAAACGTATAATCTATAATTACTTTCTTACGTTCCCATGACGGAACACAAACTGTCAAAAATCGGACGTAAACCTCATTTTATTTTCCTTACCTCCAAAATGCGAATTGCATTTATATTGGGGATTGGAAGATTGGGACAGTGACAATATGTGCGGCGTCGATCGCGGTTCTTGTAAATTCGCCGTGTCCTCGCCGTGCGTTTGCGGCTGCCTTCTTCGCCGAAGACCTATAATGAATTATAGATTTGGCTTGCGGTATTTCTCCTGCCTCTCCGCGTGCCGCGTGCGTTATCTTAAAAGAACATCGCCGCATCTATCTCTACTAAATTCAAGAGACGCCTCTCGGTCTCGGGGTCTTGGCGCTCTCGCGCGCGCGCGTCCTCCGCTTTGGTCAACCGCCGACAAAGCTCGCGCATCCACCTACCGGCCTCTTGCCCGCCGCGTGGACGTGGTGTACGGGGGCTTTCTTTATTTCTGCCCGCGCTCATTGTCAGTAGGCGCAGCGGCGATGTTTCGATTACGACGACGAGTTATTATCAACGCTTCGTGCGGCGGCGGCATTTAATGAAGTAATAAAAGAAATGCGACAATGGCGAATTTCGTCGAACGCAACGCCACGCGCACACCGCGCAATTCTAATTAGATGCGGTGCTAATAACGCGGCTAAGCGTTTGGAAAAATGATGTGCCGCTTTGCGTGCCGTGTTTCTAGTTTCTACGTTTTGCAGTCGGCTTTTGTGCCATCGGCCGTGGCGGAATCAGCGGGCATGAAATATTAACAAATTAATATTAAACGCATTCGTTTATGCAGAATCAACACGATAATGTCTTATGTTTCTATTGCTTGTTCACTGCGGTGTAATTTGAACATTATTATTTTGACCAAAAGCTCAAACACACAATAGACTTGGTCAGTGGTATTCCCAACAAAATATACGTCATTCCTCATGAAAACTTACACCTTTTTTTAAGCCTCCTAAGGGGTGAAAAAAATTGATTAAAGTTTGAAAATTTACCCACTGAGTCACACTACAAATCGCTTAGGGGAGTTTAATTTTTACCAAAAACATGTTGGCCGCACTGACTGGTTGAGTTGGTGACAGAGAAAAATAAACGTTGTTCAATGTTATTTCGATGCTTTCCTCGTGATCTCGTTGTCGCTAAAGCACGTTATGGCTGGAAAATTAAAACTTGCTTCGTTCCCTCAAGTTCCGTGTTCTGCTGAAGTGTTTCGGCAACACTTCTTATAAGAATAAAATATTTGTAGCAGCAAAACAGAAATTAAAGCAACAGGATCAACTGATTACACTGCGCACTAGATGACCCTGAGAGAACCAATCAGAATAAAGCATTCCCTCAGCGAGCCATCGGACATAACATGAATGTGTGGTTGCCTACCGTAAATATGGAAGTGCGATGTCACACTACAACATCTAGTGACAAAATTGAAAGTTGAATAGTGTAAATAATATGTACTTTTGTAACATAATTATTAGATTGCAGGGGTCCTAATTGTATGTTCTTTAACTATATAAGAAATTTATTCGTCAATTAGGCTTTCCAAAATCAGCTGGAGCATTGCAGGGCAACCATTTTCTCTCTCACTCACACTCACCGACTGTCAGCTACGTCTGTTTCAGTTTGTTTGCTCTTCATTGCTTGTGTTTCCAACCTCAAAAGTGACTGGAAAACTTCATAAAACAGACAACAGTGGCGTGCTGTGTTAGCATCAAAATAATAAGCACGCCACTGTTATTGTTATAAAATGAACATTACATAAATTTAAGTACATTCAGAATACTCCCACGAAACGCTAGTGCCCTCCGGGCGCCTCCGGGTATCTCCGGGTGTCCCTGTCCTTTTAATTAACCGTAAAAAATGCACACTGGGAAAACGCACACACACGTAGCACGTCTTGACCCCAAACACTTTAATGTTTAATGTTTTCAGAATAGAACCTATAGTCAACGCGCGCCTCGCGCTTTAATCTCAAGATTATAGCCGTAGCGTGTGGTAAGGTAATACACCTTGTGTCCTCGCACCGGAAATCCACCTCGGTCCTCCTCGGTAAATCGCTAATTATCATTTCCAAGCGTGTGAATAACTCGCGTTTATAGCGCCGTGCGTTATAAAGCAATTTCATTAATTAATGCCAATTTATTTCCTAAATAGATAACGCGCGGCAGTGTTTTACGCGTCTTTTTATTGCGATAAATTTATGTAGTAGCCGCCTCGGCGATAAGGTGAAGACGAGGCCGCAAGCCACAGGTGAAAAAAATAAGAAGGCAACAAAGAAATAGAGTTACGGCATCGGCGGTGTGGAGGGCAAAAAATCGCCAATAAAAAGATGCCGACCGTGGTCTTAGCTTATAGGCACTAGGCACATGTCAGTTTTAGCAGCACGGTAGCGGGTGACAAGCTTGCCTCTCTAATATATGTCCTTTAAAGATCACTATAGCTATCGACAATACAGGTATCGGAGAGTCCAGCAGCTTCCAGGACTGGCTTTCGAGTTTGAACCATGGTAAAATTTTTAAGTGGATTTTAGGTTTTCATCTGCTTGGATTTGTGGATACTTTGGAGCTCTTTGGAGAGTGTTGCTACCTGAACAGACCTGGTTTGGCGGCACGCAGCAAATCAGAAGAAGTGGATAGGGACGGAGGGAAAAAAGGAAGAGCCATTCTGGTGGACATTCTGCGCGTGTATGTGTGTTTGTTATGTATAACCAGCTTGGGCTTTGGCAGGAGTGCATTAAATTTCAGCCGCTCGGTATGCTGGCCGCTTTCGTTGCGATTCCTGCGAGCTGCGACCATAACTCGCGGCAAGCGCACACATCACGCACCGGAGTACGCGCGGCGGCGGCCCTTCTGCCTGTCTCCCAGTCCAGGGACTCTTCGGCTGCCCGGTACCAAAGAGGCGCAGAGAAACGACGCATATGATGCCGCCGCACACTCGGCACACACGGGCAACACGTACGGTTTCCTGCAACTGCCGAAACGGCGCATCGGTTGGAAAAAGGAGACCGAAAGTCTTCGAAGCTCCGATCGGCATGTGGAATTGTGGACAGAAATCCGCGTGCTCCGACCGATATCGGAGACATCGTCTTTTACGTTTTACCTTCGCAGCCATCGCCGACCATCGACCAAGAGACCCAAGGGACACAGGAGCAGTATACACATATCTCTCTACCTCTACTGTTTTATGCTCATACATTACGCGCAATCGACGCGCCGCAAAATGGAACGCACGCAAATCGCAAAAGCCGACCTCTTCTTTGAAATGGCAAAAACACGCATTTATTGATTTTTTTCGCAACTCACGAGAGCCTCTAATAATGATCTAGGTAATTATTCAATTATTCAATCACCAAAATTATATCAAAAATATCCAAACCTTAAAATACTCATCTTTTTCTCAGTGAATGTCCACCGTCTACCGAAAGTAATTCAGTAATTGTGAATGCAATATGAAACTTGGGCCATTTGTACTCAATTCAATGTCAATTATGTCTCCCGTGGAACTGCCGTCCCGGCCGGCGAATCTGCGATCAATCACCCGTCCATCAGCCGCAAGATTGAATGATTAATGTGGACACGTGGACAGTTGTGCTGCTTACATCTTACATCCCACATGAACGTGCAACAGTTTACAAAAATGATGAGATTTAATTCATTCGCAACGATTTATGGCCGCATTTTCTTCATTTCTTATGAACTCTCAGTAATTGGGATTGGGACTGAAAGTTGTGATTAAATTTACAGGACATTTGCAAAACAATACATTACAAACAGCAAACAGGAAACAGTTATTATTGTGATATCCCAAACGCCAAACTTTACTCCACATTTTATCCAAGACTCATCTAACTAATGCCATCTAGCGATTTTAACGATTCACGAAAATATACAACACCGCTGCGTGGCGCCATCTGTTCGATCATGAGATGAATGATTATAAAAGCTTTGCATATTATAATTTGTTATGTAGTTTTTAGTTACAGTAGTAATTTAAAGAAAGTGTAATTGAAAATAATTTATTATCACATATTTAATAATGATAAATATGCATTAAACTTTATTAAACTATTAACATTTTACCTTTTCTTGGACTTCACACATGCTAAACGAATGAATAACTATCATTTTATGGCATGGTATTTCAAGCAAGTATTTTAATCATTTGTACATACTAGAAATACTTTCTAGCTTACTAACTTCAACTATTTTGTCACATACCATGAAATAATTTATATTATTATTGTGCATGCTTTATGTATGTACATATTTATTCTATTATTAGACTTTGCTTGACTAGTGCCTTGATGGCTGGAAGAGTGGAAGGAAAGGAAAAATTGTAATCGCTGCTGATTGTTGAACATTGCGCGTGCAAATTCGTGTTAATTTGTTTACAATAACATTGAAAATTGATCAAGTTTATCGCGACATGAGCTCACAAGCCCACGAGCTCGAAAAAGCGAACTCATTGCCCGAGAACGCTGAGAAATAAACCAACTTAGCGCAACTAGCTGCACTGTGGCAAAAGTTTACACACACATTCATCCAGCGTACAACCGCCACATTCGCAGTGCCGAAGTACAAAGTCGACATCGACACCGACAGGACCACAGCCCGACACGTTGATTTCAGTTGCTGTTGCTGCGTTTGTCGTGCCTCGCGCTCTCTACCACTCTCTACTCGTCGACTCTAGTCGATTTAGGTCTACGTGTGTGAGTGGTTATATTCCGGGGATCTACTCTGCGTACGAAGTGTGCATACGTCTATTTCGTTTTAATTTATAATTCAGTATTCATTAGAAACACAACGCGAGGCTCATCGAAATGGCATCGTATCTGGCAAAAAGTATGGTGAAAACACCATCGTTCCTACAATTAGCGTTGCAGCAAACTGGTATGTAATGATACTCGCTGCCTCGATGGACTCGACTATCAAGTGAATAGTGCAAAGTCCATCAAGCCAAAATCATTAAACTATAGGCTATAGGCAATTGTTTCCTCGCCGAAAACAAAATGCAACTACTACAATGATTGTTCGTTCATAGGATCAAGATGCTTGTCCATCACAAGTACACGAGACGCTCGGAAAACAATCCCGGACAAAACCGGCAAGAATATTGTCCTGGTTGATGGTGTCAGGACACCCTTCCTGATGTCTGGCACAGATTACTCCAGCCTAATGCCACATGATCTTGCGCGCCAAGCTTTATTGTAATAAACTAAGCTTTAAAGTTTTACTCTTTAAAAATTGCTAATGTTTTGGTGAATTCAGGGCTATTGCAAGGAAGACTGGGCTTCCAAAAGAATTGGTCAACTACATTATATATGGTACTGTGATCCAGGAGGTCAAGACATCCAATATTGCGCGTGAGGCGGCACTAGCTGCTGGGTACAGTGACAAGATTCCAGCTCACACTGTTACATTGGCTTGCATTTCATCAAATGTTGCCATGACGACTGGTACATACTTATTTCTTACTTTTAAAGTTATTTATTATTTTAAGTTACTTTTGCCACTAAACAATGGCTGTTGCAGCTATTGGTTACATTGCTGCTGGAGCTTATGATGTTATCCTAGCTGGTGGTGTTGAATTCATGTCTGATGTCCCAATCAGGCATAACAGGAAGATGAGGAGTTTGATGCTGAAGGCCAACAAAGCCAAAACTCCAATGCAACAGTTGCAGTTATTGTCTACACTGAGGCCAGGTCATTTTGTACCAGAGGTAAGATCATATTGCTAAGGCATAAAAAATAAATGATACATTGTGCTATTGACTTTGTAGCTGCCAGCAGTTGCTGAGTTCTCATCTGGTGAGAGTATGGGTCATTCTGCTGATCGGCTGGCAGCTGCATTTAACGCGTCGCGTCGTGAACAGGATGATTTCGCGCTCAGGTCGCACACGATGGCTCGACAGGCCGCCGACAAGGGATACTTCACTGATTTAATCCCCTTCAGAGTAAGTCACTGCCAAGTTCATGGTGTTGAAGAAGTTAACCCTAATCTAACCTAACCCACCTAATGTTTGGCTTTGTTGTGTTTAGATTCCGGGCATTGACAAAACCGTTGAGAAGGACAACGGTATTCGTGTCTCCACACCTGAACAACTCGGCAAGCTGAAACCAGCGTTTATCAAACCCCATGGCACGGTCACAGCCGCCAATGCTTCCTTCCTTACCGACGGCGCTTCTGCCTGTCTCATCATGACCGAAGCCAAGGCGAAACAACTTGGTCTCAAACCCAAGGCGTATCTTCGAGACTTTGTGTACGTCGCCCAGGATCCCTTCGATCAGTTACTTCTGGGTCCAGCATATGGCACTCCCAAGGTTCTGGAAAAGGCTGGTTTGGACCTGAAGGACATTGATGTTTGGGAGTTCCATGAGGCTTTTGCCGTAAGTCATTGTCTTAAACACTCAAAGCTGAATTCGTTCATTCGTTAAAAGCTGCTTCACAACTGCACAAACTGAATCCTGGCTTTTGATTGGCTGAATGTCAGAAAATTATTACATTCAGCCAATCAAAAGCCAGGATTCAGTATTCGTTCTCGTTCACGGGCACTTGTGCAGCGGCCTTACATTAAAATATAAATTTAGTGATTTTTACGTTACATTATGAAACAGGGACAAATCGTTGCCAACATGAAAGCTATGGACAGCGACTGGTTCGCGCAGAAGTACATGGGCAGGCAGACCAAAGTCGGCGCGCCAGACATCAACAAACTCAACAACTGGGGTGGCTCCCTGTCAATCGGACATCCCTTCGCCGCCACCGGTGTCCGCTTAGCGATGCACACGGCGAATCGCCTGGTGAGGGAGGATGGACAGTTTGGATTGGTTGCTGCTTGTGCTGCTGGTGGTCAGGTAAACAATTCATTTGTTTCACTGTGTTTCACATGTTATTTTGTTCTAGAATAATTTCTAACGATTTTTTTTTTATGTATAGGGCGTCGCAATGATTTTGGAAAGACACCCGGACGCCGACGCGAAATAAACACTTAAAACCCCAAAGTGCCTGACTCATATAACAGACAATAATTTTATTTTATGTGGTTTATGTGGAGCAAAGTCCAAAAGTCTAATTTTTCTATAGCATTCTTCCGAATTGTAAATACCGACACGTCGCGACGTTAGAAAGCAAAACATATATCTAGTTAAGGAAGCAGCATAAGAACTTAGCATGATATGCAATTTGTTAATAAGGTAACCACTTTTCTACTCTACTCTAATCCTAATCTAAACATGCAAAAGCAAAACATAATCAATGTTTTATTCACGTTTTACAAAATACACTACAAATTCTTTTTTATCTACCTATCTTCTGATTGGTGTTTGCCCAACCAGTTGAACAACCAACATCTCTCACATTATCTCTGATTGCCTGATCCAAGATCACTTTAATGTCTTTGCAACCCTGCAATGCCTTTTCCATCACTTTGCTCAGGTGATCCATGTGAAACCTTTGTGACATTTCCATGAGTACAATCTTTCCAGACATTGGCATAGCTGCTATTGTTAGTGTTGGCCCTCCAAGCATCTCTTCCTGATGGGAGATGTCCACCATTGGTACATCATTATTTGCAAGGGAAGCAGTGCAGGAACAGACATATTCTTTGAGTGGAATGCCAGCATCAATGAGTGCTAATGTAGCAGCATTAACACAAGCTGAGTATACTCCTCCATCTGCATGTAGCACCTCCACATAGACATCAATCTGAGACCAAGGGTAGAGCTCAGTTTTGATCACTGATAGCAATGCTTGATGTAAGTGGATAGACATTTCTGATGATTTGCGATCACCTCTAGGACGTTTTTTTCTTTCTGATGTGGAAAAGACTGCCATTGAGAACTGGCAGTTGATGAGACATTCATCATGACGCGCCTTGCTCTTGTTACCTTTTACCTGATAATAATTAAGATGCAATCATTGGGTAAGATTTAAATAGCAGATTTACCTGATGTGGACCATAAACTGCAGCTAGAACTTTTGTTAATCCTTGTTCAAGATATGCGCTCCCATCAGGCTGACCAAAGACGCCGAGTTTACATCGTATGCGGCGGAGTTCATTCGCACGACGACCGTCTAATCTCAATCCAATTTTGGATAATAATTCTTTGTTTCTACTCATTTTATAAGAGAAAAACTTTTCAAAACAACGTTTTCACTGCCCACAAATGCGTGTGGAAACAAGGTTAAACTTCAATTTTTCAACTGAAAGCAATAAAATATCCCTAGATTTCTTTAAACGTTGCACTATAATGCTAGGGATTTTCATTTCTTCAGTTGCCATCGCAACTCTGCTCAAACTGCTTTTATTGTCAACTGTGTCATACCTGTGCATGTGTGCATTGATCACCTGCACATATTTTAGAATATCTACCAAAATTAGCCGTCGCAATGGTAAGCCACCACACGAAATTATGTCGAGATTGTACTAGAATCTAAAAACGTTGAAATTTTCCTTGCAGGCGAACGAAATTGAAGAAACAATGAAAAGAATCCAGTCCCACAAGGGAGTGGTGGGAACAATTGTGGTCAACTCTGAAGGTACACTTGTTTGTTGTTTTTCACCCTCTGGAACGTGTATTGATCAAACCGTTCGTTTCCAGGCATTCCCATTAAATCCACTTTAGACAATAGCAGTACTGTGCAATATGCTGGACTGATAAGTGCACTTGCAGATAAGGCAAGGAGTGTGGTGCGAGACCTGGATCCAACCAATGATTTAACATTCCTCAGAATAAGATCCAAAAAGCATGAAATTATGGTAGCACCTGACAAGGAGTTTATTCTTATTGTTATACAGAATCCAGCTGAGTAGCTGCTGCTGAACACTGCATAATTTTTCAAAGAATATGTAATTTATTTTAACTGATATTAATGTTTTAATGCTTTATTGCACCTGTCTATTATAATATACACTAAATTTTGTAATATTTATAATTATGCTATAAGCAGACGCTCACCTAAATCTGTCTAATATCGACCGCTCGATTTGACCATATTTTACATCTGATCTGGTAAACAGATTTATTTCCAAATCTTGCTATATGTTTCCGGATTGCAAGCTCTTCCTTTGGGGTCTTTGCGTATTCTGATAGGCTAGAAAACTTTCTTTAAAATGCACCCCGATCCAAGCCTCTCAGGGCCCCGGAAGTGCCTTAAATTCAAATTTTAAAAATTTCCTATTTATTTACATATTTTGCTTCATATTTCCCGAATGCGAGCTGTTTCTTTTAGTATCTTTGCGGATTCTGATAGGCAAGAAAACGCTCTTTAATATGCACCCCGTCCCAACCCTCTCAGGGCCCCGGAAGTGCTTAAAATCAACTTTGAAAATTTTCCGATTGATTTACATCTTTTGTTTCACATTTCCCGAATTCAAGCTCTTTCCTGCACTATCTTTGCGTATTCTGATAGGCTAGAAAACATTCTTTAAAATGCACCCCGTCCCAACCCCCGCAGGGCAAGGGAAGTGGTTTAAAATCAATTTTGAACTTTGTTTGGTAAAATGTGGTCAAACTCCAGCAAAGCTTTTATATTTAATACTTTTTATTGAATCTACATTTTAAAGTTTTTTTATGTAAACCTCTCACCATTTGATCTGTATGTTTTCCCTAGTTTTAAGTTAAATGAGTTTAATGTAAACACAGAGGATCGACACAGCTGATAAGGAAATTACTTCAAAATTATCTGTTATGCAAATGCCAAATCCGCACGGCGCACAAAATTAAGACGCAAAAAAATGTGAGAAGCATGCTCGAGCATAGCGATAACGGCAGCACCAAACAGCACAGTTCGCAGTCGTAGAAGTAGAAAAATCAAATAAATGCTGCGTAAAAACGTGTCTCCACATGTTTCTACCGATCCTCCCACTTAGCACCACAAATGCTGTCTCGCCGCTTAGTATACGAATTGACCTCCTGCCGAACGCAGAACGGGTTAATATCCGGACAGTCCCATCATCATGAAGCTTAAATACCAGCACCAGCAGAATAAAAATGCGCCGTGTGCGACGGCGCAGTGGTACAGCTGAGTTCTGTCAAAGCCCCCAGCAGCTAGCAAACGCAAGCAAGGCAGCAAACAAAGGTGCTCGTGTTCGCTGCTCGCCCGCAGTCGCAGTTTATCTGCGGACGCGACATCAAAACAAAGTGAAGCGCAGCGCAAAAGATGCCCTGGTACTCGCCCTCGGCGTACCTCACCGAGAACGTGAAGAAGCGCGTCGGCATCTACCTCATCCAGCACTATCTCGGGCAGTTCCTCGAGACGAAGCTCACTTCTGACCAGCTGTCCGTAGACCTCACCAAAGGCATCGGCACCATCGAGAATGTCAGCCTTGATATGGAAGTGAGTACGCATTGCAAACGCACATTTTCGCTTCGATTTTGCTTGGCGCGATGGCATTGACGCGTGTCGCGCATGGCGTTAATAGTGGCGGTCGGATGTGTGCTAGACATGCATTATTTAGTCTTTTCGCTCGGATTAAATGTAACGCGGAGAAAACGGCGGCATGGCGCGTTTGAGGAACCCAGGAACCGAGGAACCAGTTTCAGTTTGTCAGCGTATGCTAATTCACAATAACAATAACAAGCGTGAACGTGCGCGCGGTCGCTGGCTCAGTTTTGCTCACGTATGTGAAACACATTCGTGATTGAATTGGTTATTAATATCGTGCCTTTCACGTGTAGTTTTAGCATTTGCTTCCGAAACATTATAACTTCCGAACTTATCACTAGACAGCTGGACATGGACACTACACACTAGGCACTCATGCTAATATTATGAATCATTCAATTGTTTCATTTATGCTCATGCGCAAAGGCAAAGGGAAATAAACAAATAACGGTCAAAAACAAAAGCGTAATGTGTACCAAGCCTCAACCCTCAAGTCGTGAAACAAAGACTGATTAATGCCATGTGTCTTGCTCTTGTTGCTCTTCTTGCTCCTGAACAACTCTTATTTTGTTTTGTTTTTGTGTAGCTTCTTGATTGTTGTTTTATTACACTTGATATTACGAACACGTTTCACAGTTACAGCTGACGCGTTCACACGTTTCCTCGTCGTTCGTCGAGTCGTCGTGAAATATTTATGTATTTATAAGTTGATCGCGATGATCCAGCATGCAGCGGTCGTAGCACTTTGTACTTGAATCGTTGAATCTTGAAATGGAGCCAATTATTATGCACAATGCACAAAAAGAACTTATTACATAAATTACATAAATTTGAAATTGAACATTTTGTAGGCGCTCAAGGAGCTGGCGAATAAGCAGAACTTGCCCTTGGAGTTCGTCAGCGGTTACATTGGCAAGCTGATATTTTACGTGCCATGGACGTCATTCCTTCGAGATCCCACAAACATCGAAGTCCACGGACTGAAAATAACCGTGCAGCCGAAGCAACGAGTGGAATGTGGTAAGAGACAGTCAATCTCAGTCAATCTCATCAAAAAGTCAAGGATTGTTACAAGTTACAAATTTGACCAAACTTTATAGCGACGTCCATGTTCGAATCCATGTGGAGTTCAATGACAAACTCCATGCAGCTGGCTGAGGAGTGCTTAAAACATGATACAGAAGCTGTTGATAACTCACAGCCTTTGGAAGGGCTGGAGGTGATTGCCCAAGCAATAGAATCAAGTATGTTGGACTTTTAGCAGATTTAGCAGCATTTATCACGCAATTTTTTACTCAACTGTTGTTTCTTCATTCTTTTAGTTTTGTGCCGCGTTAAGGTGAAATTTGTAAATACAACGTTTCGTTTTGAATGTCTTCCTAAAGATAGTCTGACTGGTGTGGCGCTAATCGCATGCGTCGATAGGTATGTACACATAATAAATAAAAATAATTTCCTTGGCCGTCACAACACGCGTTAATATTCATTATTCAGTCGTTTCGGTGCTATATTCAAACGAATTGTCTAGGTCTAGGACCCATGCACCCAGCTGAAAACAACTATCATTGTTTTTTGTTTAGTATTGAATACACGGACGAGGCAGGTGAGGACCCGCCAGCGAGTGAGTCATCCGACAAGGGCGAGCAGAACAAAGCATACATTGTGACTTCGTTCACGACAAAAAATTTCACATTAGAAGGCATTACTTTCTCCACACAAGAGTTCAGTTGCTCCTCTAGATACAATGCTGACTGTTCAGAGTCGCAGTACTCGCAGGACGATTCCCTCGTGACGAATGTCATTCAAGAAACAATGGAGCAACAATCCGAAGATGATGTAATGCCGCAACACTCCGAACACTCTGAACGTGAACGCGCAGATAGTTTGCATAATATTTTAGTATTCGCTAAGATAATCGGGAAACAAGTGGTTCGAATAAGATTGAAACAGTCGGAAGTTGTTACTGGGCCAAAGGTGTCGATTGAGATGACGTTCGGCGCGTTGAATGTGTTCTTATCGCCACGGCAGGTTTATGATCTGGTGGAGATTGCGAGTGGGTTGTTTGGTGATCCAGGCGAGGATTTCAGGTAACATACTGGAGGCATACCCTGTATTGCTGTTATAAAATGCATTGTTATAGTAATTCTGCGCCGAAACAAATGTGTACAGAGAAACCAATGACTGGTTTGGATTATCAGCGCGTTGAGCAAGAGCTGCAGTGTCAGTTGAATCCGGCGATGTTCAGCGCGCCGGGCTTGCAAGGCGCGCATGGATGGTCGACCGCACAATTTGAAGAGAGTGACACGGATGATAATTTCCTGCCGATGCATCCGAGAGATCCTGCTGATGGAATGGCGGACAGTACGTACTCGAATGCGAGCAGCAGCATGGAGTCGAGTTTGAGCTCCTCGATGGCGAGTAGTTTAAGTGAAGCGACGACACAGCGAACTCGACGTAAATGTAAGTGCTATTCGAGGAGTGTACCAGTAAAGTTCCGCTGCGCGCCGCTAGATGCGTTGCGCGTTCTGATTGGTTAGCGCAGTCAGATGACCAACTCTCTTCATTTTCATTGGCCAATTTTAATACATTTCTTCTTTTGTTTTACCAACTCTTCTAGTTAATAGTATACAGTCAGATCCAACAGCAGAAATCTCGCATTTTCACATACGAATCGCCTCGCTGGCGATAGTATTGCTGCACGAAGACATCCTCACAGTGACCAATGAAACTGGCACGCCGGGCCTCATTCCGTCCAGCGTTCGACAAATGCAATCAAGCGCCGACCACTTCTTCCACACCATCGCCAATCTAGTGCCGGCTGGCTATGGACCTAGAAACTTCGACGATTGCAAGCATATTTTTGAGTCAGCGTGCAAACGGCGACATTTGCGATTGATAGCTGCGCCGATTCAAGTGGAATGCCACGAAACAACAACGTCCAGTGCGTTTTCGATCACTGGCGAGCTCACCACAGCAAAAATGGAGCTCCTGGAGTGTTTAGTTAAAGATGAGAAGTTTGATTACGTGCGGCTGCTGTACTTTAAGGACGACGCAGGTATTGCCAGCCCGGTACACTCGAAACCCTGCATGAAGATGACTTTCCGCCATATTGAAAAGACACGACGGAGCGGCATCAATCGCAAAACGTATATTCCGAAGACAGATCTTCATTTTACGCTGGACACGTGCGTCGCGGATGTGGATATCACAATCATCGATCGATTAAGTGCCTTATTAAATCCACCAAGTGTCGTACAAAAACCGCAGAATGTGTGGACGTCAAAACCGGACTCCATGGCATGCACCGAATCGCTTGTGGATATTAAATTATCCGCGGCGTCGATGCTCCTGAAACTGCGAATACCAATTCCGGACTTTCGACCTGCCAATGACCTGCAGCGCGTGCCATGGTGGGAGCGCAACGTGCGCAACGCATTTATCTCCGGGAAAATGTCCCAGATGCAGGCGCAAACTTCAATCAACAGCAGTCAGGAAAGCCAAAGCTATACGATTCAATGCCGCACGTTGGATCTGTATTATCATGAAAATGAGACCGCCACGCCGATGCACATCGGCAAGTCGACAATGGATGACTGCCCTTCGTCTAGTATGCCTTCAGTGACGATTAAAATCAATCCCGTTGTCAAGTTGGATGTTGAAGTGGAGGAGTCGATGGACCAAGACGGCGTGATGACAATGTCCTGCGGCACGATCATACCACCGCAACGACAGGGTCCGTTCAGCTCCAAACGAGTGATACACGAAAGCGACACGCCGCATGCGAGAGCACAAAGTGACGAGGACAATGCGGAGTTGGTACTGCCGGGCACCAAAGCCGAAATGTCCGATTTCATTGAAACCACCATCGGTTCAACGAGAATTCACTTGGATTTCAATTTTCCCACAGCTAGCCTGCAGTTCGTGTCCAAGCACCTATTCGAAGTGATTTACAATCACATACTGAGCGATTTGTTGCTGTGGGAACCCTGCGCGCCTGTTTCCAAATGTCCGGAGAGCAATACGGTGCCGCAGGCGATGTTTGAAAGCTTCGATCACATGGAGACTTATGCAACCTGCAAAAGTGGCAATAAATATGGTAAATACATCATAGATTTAATAATGGTCAAAACTGTATTTTTGTGGTTTATTGGAATTTAGAATCCGATTCGGATGAATCCGAAGAGTTTGATCCACAGAACTCCAGCTTATTCTACTCGGCGTATGATATGCGGCGTAAACCAGTGAAAAAAGCGCAGCAAATCAAGCGAAAGTGTCAAAGTTATCTCACTTTGATGCTGCGAATTGGTAAAGGTCTCATTCGGATGAATCCACCAGTCCGGGATGTTGATGGCAATGTCATACCCGAGCAAATTGCGGAGTTTCTGCTGGGGTTGGAAGAAGCCAGCTTATTCACTGTCAGTGGTTACAATGGTGATGAAAACTTAGGATATGTTTGTGTTCAATCAAAAGGTGCTCAACTACATCACAGTGGTATGTAGATTATCGACGCTAATTTTTAAAATACAGCGTGTCTCAATTTGGGTATTCACTGCCGATATCTCGAAAACTAGCAGGTGTACAGGATTTTTTTCGGATGAAACTTGTTCAGAATTTAATGCCCACTTTAACGAAAAAAGTCCTGTACACCTGCTAGTTTTCGAGATATCGGCAGTGACTACCCAAATTGAGACACCCTGTATGCGGGTTGGCTGTGTATATCTTCGATACAGCCGTGAATTTGATGTGAAGATTAATTTTGACTTTCCTTAGATATGATTTCAACTACTAGTCAAAGTAATCAACTAAAAGAAATCGGCAGCGCACTCAGTCGTCATCTGTTCCCAACCATTTACAAATCGGAGGTCGGCGTGCTGGAAACAAGTGAAAATCGAGCGGGCGATCGTGATATGCTCTCGCTCGCCGTGCGAATACAAGCGAATCACGAAACACACCACGTGAAGCTGGTGCGCGTCGCGCTGGGCCTGAACAAAGCCACGCTGCGACATCGAATGTGCCCGGTGCCGAATATTTGGATAACGCAGTTGATCGATCTGTTCAAAGTCAACGACTATACGATACCTGGCTTTCACGCCAAGGACGTGCTGACTGAAATGCATCTGCACCTCTGGGACTGTGCGATTGACTACAGGCCGCTGCATCTGCCGATGCGGACGATTATAACAATGGGGCAGTTGAGTATGTCGTCGCATTTAACTACAACTGCGAACACGACGACGCTACGGTTCATCGCGGAGGATTGCAACTTGTTTCTGAGCGATAAGATGCCGCCGAAGAAGGGTGTGCCTTCCAATGCTTCCATTGACTTGCGGAGGGACTACGTTGGGATTATTGATGTCGGTTTGATTGAGATCAGCCTGAAAATCAATGATATTGTGAGTTTTCTCAGAGGTTTTGCTATTAGAATTACAGGTTCTGTTTTCTTTTGCAACTTTGCAGTCGTTTCCACATTGTGATTTGCGAGCTTTAGTCAACAAATTCATGATCCATACGTGCGCGGACAGTGCGCGTGCGCTCATGGAGTTGATCACGTACATCGCCACCAATGGCGACCTCACCGACCAACAGCAGAGTCATGCGAATGTTGGGAACTATGCAAGTCCAAAACGGCAAATGGAACAGGAACTTATCGATGTGGAAACGCAAGATATCAGTAAACTATCGAAGAGCCAACATCAGCAGGTGAACGATATGCTTGTGGACGCCATGAAGGAGAGCGTGCAGGTTCCACGCGGGAATAACATGCCGCTTACAGGAGCGAAAATGTTCTTCTTCCCGGATGAAGGACAACTGCTACCAGAGAACAAACCCTTGCCGCAGGTGACTTCGGAACTTGGCGACATCACCTTTCGATCGAATCGGAGCAGTGACACCGATGAAGATTTTATTTTCATCGGTGACGAAGCTGGCGTCGGCATTATGCCCAAAAATGGTCTTCCACAGATTCGTTGGCTCGTGGACGATTCACTGCGACTGGTGGACAATCACTTTGCAATACCAGTGGGTAAAACTGATGTGTTGAAAGCCCCTAAGGATTTCCCAACGCCCGTAATGCGCTACACCCTGTGCGAAATGACCGTGCAGTGGAAGCTTTACGCTGGACGAGATTTCTGCGCATCGGACGATAAACAAGGCCGGAAAACAGTGAACTTCTCAGATGGTCACAACACCGTTTTATATACGAATCGCAACACTGGCGAGGTGAGCTTCCAGAGTAAGGCGCAGAAGAAAAAGACGAAGGCAAATTGGATCGAACGCGGTGGCCTCAATCGCAATCACGATGTCGTGATTGATATTCAATTGAACAAGGTGCGTGTGCAACATGATATTTATCCCGAGCACACGATACAAGCGTCGCGACAGGTGATTGTCATCTCGCAAATTGAAATTCACGATCGGCTGGTTAGCAGTCGCATTAAAAAGTTGCTGTATTTGGACTCGACGGACCTGCGGCCGAGGCAAACGCACGCGCACATGGTAAGCCTGAAAAAACCTCCAAAATGATCGACATATTAATTGGGTAACGTTTTGTACTTGTCTAGTTAACAATTAAGCTAATTCACATTCGACCGGACTTGAAAGTCAAAGCAGAGGAGTGCATTTTAGTACTAGGATTGCTACCGCTTCGAATCAACCTAGACCAGGATACGTTGCTATTTATGCTGAATTTTGCCACAGATATGATCACAGATGACACAAAGGGTAAGTACCAACTATTTCGTCTACTCGAAAAGGAGTCACTAGAAACTAGGGAATTTGCGTTGTCAGTTAGCAGCCATGATTTATTTGATACAAACGTAAAAATTATTTTTAAACTATTAAACAATTATTCAAGAATGTTTAGTGACTCTTTTTCGAGGAGACAAAAGCGAAATATCAACAATATCAACTAAAATGTTTTGGGAATAGTTGAAGACATGACAGCAAACTCTAAAACAAACACACCGACACACCATCCACCTGTAATGACAATTTCCAATGAAGAGGTGATTGATGACGTGGAAGCCAAGAAGATGGTCGATGAGAACTTGATTTTGCTGTTGGACGATGTGAAGGAGAAGGTGGAGAGCTCCAATGTGGAGAAGACGGTGTTCACGTCGACCACGTCGTCGGACTGCTCTCCGCCGCTGTACTTTAGGAAAGTCACATTTATAAATCCAGTGCCAATTCGCTTAGATTACCAGAGCAAGGGCAACTTTGAATGGAAACACGGACCGATTGCGGCGCTGATTATCGGTATCGCATCGCTTAATTACGTTGAATTTACGCTGAAGCGACTTGAAAATAGTCATGGAATATTGGGCTTTGATAAGTTAATTCAGTACTTTGCGCTGGAGTGGAAGAATGATATCAAGAGGAATCAGATTCCGTCGGTGCTCAGTGGGGTTGGCCCAATACATTCATTGGTTAAACTTTGTAAGTTTTTGTTTTAAGTTTTTAACACAAGAATAAGCTTTTTTCATCTCTGCTTTTGTTATATTGCTTTATTTTCTTTTGTTTTAGTCCAAGGCGTAAGGGATTTAATCTGGTTACCAATCGAGCAATATCAAAAAGATGGACGTATCGTTCGCGGCTTGCAACGTGGTGCTAACAGCTTCACCACATCTACGGCGATGGCCGCCTTAGAGCTAACAAACCGCTTCATCAATCTAATCCAACTCACGGCGGAAACCGCCTATGACATGATGTCTCCCGGTCCAAGCGTGCGGCGCGCGCTGGCAATAAGAGCCAAGGGTCGAAAAAAGCGGTATAATCAACCACAAGACATCAGGGAAGGTGTTGCCAATGCCTACAATGTTGTTAAAGAGGTATGCACCTCACCGTCACTTCTTATACACTGTATATGTTACGTATTATCTGTTAATGTGCACACATACGGTTATAGTGCATTAAATATAAAATAAAGTGCTGGGAATCCTATCAATCGCCCTGGATTCAAGCAAGACGTTTATTTCCCTCCGAGGGGGAGCGGGGGCCAGCTGGAAATAAACCTCCAGGGTGAAACATGGGCGGTTAATAGGATTCCCAGCACTTCCTTTTAAATTCAATGCACTTTATAACCACTTTTAACTGCGTGTGTGCACATTCACCGGTAAATGTGCACACGTACAGATTATGCACTACGATCGTAACATATACACATAACACATGTTACAAGTAAATTATTGCAAACTTTTAGGGTATTGGTGAAACTGCCGAGAATTTCGTGCGCGTTGCCTCAATCGAGAAAGAGCAAAAAGGCATCACTGGCGCTGTAGGTGGCGTATTGCGCCAAATCCCAACGACGATGATCAAGCCGATCATCATCGCCTCGGAAGCGACGAGCAATGTGCTCGGCGGCATGCAGTGCCAGCTACTGCCCGACGCGAAGCGCGAGGCTAACGAAAAATGGAAGACCGACAGCGATATTTAAGGGATTTTTGTTTTCTGCAAAGAGCAAAGGAATGAATAATAGGTATTTTATATTTATGATATAACAAATGAGAAATAGCTAGTAAATTTACCTAGAAGGCGCAAAGGAAGTGAACGAGGAAGTTTAACGATATATTAAATTTTGTTATACATACCGCATGTCGTGATACTTTGTTTATACATTGTGCTGTGCATTAAAGAAGAAACTATGTACGATTCTGTGGTACGATTGTAAGCAGTCAACAAGCTTTATTTTTAATCAATCAATCAATGCATAATCACGATTTCACTTTCTTGGTGCTTTTACTTTTGATCTTCTTCTTTCTCTTTATGGTGGTAGTGGTGGTATCTTCACATCCTTCACCATCACTAATAGTTTCCATATTCTCAAACATACCTTCATATTCATCATCTATTACTTGTGGTTTGTCTTCTTGTTCTTCTTTAGGCTCTTCCTTGGCGATCGGTCGCATCAATACCTTGGTAAGTCCGATTTTCATGTACTCTTTGTGAATTACTTCCTTGGTGTCAACATTGTGAATTCTCACATGTTTATCCAAGCTGGATGTCACTACATATGGTAGAGTGCTATCACAAACAATGCTTGTGACTGCACCAGGAAAGGGTGCGAATGTTTTAACGCATTTTCCCTGCCTCATGTCAATTAGTTGAAGGTATCCTTTGGTTGTTCCAACAAAGAATTGCCTGGAAGTAAGTGCACAGTGATCAAGAAACTTAAAAATTTAAACTGTTTACCTATCTCTGTAAGATGTTAAACATGTGAATGCAGCTTTCTTCTCTTGATATTGTTTCACTGGTCTTCTCTGTGCCTTCTCATCATACATCAAGATCATTCCTTCCTTTGTAACACATGAAACAATCTTCTCCTCATTCAGGAAGGAGATTCCTCTTATGCTTGTTGGAATTGGTAATTCTAACTCATCTTTTCCTAGCTGCAATTAAAGTATTTTTTAAATTTTTCTTTCCTACTTACAAGCTCTAACTTACAGATTTAGCTTTGAATATGTCCTTCTTTGTGTTAACATCCCAAATTTTCATGTCATTATTTTCCCCACCAGTTGCAAACACATTCCGTTGCTCATTGAATACCAAAACATTGGTAGTGGATTCTTCATTTTGAGTTGTTTTGAATGTTTCTGTCTTCTTCTTAGCTTGATTGTAGAAGTTCACAGTGCCATCTGACCTGCCAGCAATGATCATTTTATCAAGCAAGGCCAGGCCAACAATAGCACCTTTTCCTTCTAGATTCTTTACATGTTGAATGTATTTGCTCAAGCCAGTGTTGTAGATTTTCACTGCTCCATTTTTCTGTCCTATTAATATTTCATCATTGGATTTGCCCCACTCAAATGCTGTGATCTCTCCATCTAATTCTTTCAGTTCATATGTTGGTTTTGATTTCTTTTGGCATTCTGTATCTGTGAACACATGAAGAGTAATGTTCATTTGTTTTAAAGATTGTAAGTAGAATCATGAAGAGTTGTAGTACTTACAAGCAATGGCACCCCTTAACGTTCCAGCGTAAATGTGGAAATTTAAATTGTCCTCACGAGGGTTCACCATTTTAATCTGTGAATCCAAGTTTATTTTCTGCTGCATGGAGAACAACCAACAAGCAACAGAAGTGGAAAAGCCAGCGTGCTCGCCAGCGTGGTTCAATGTGAGGTTATGTCACGGACTGAGAAAGACTCAGCGGTTTGTTCGGAAACCCTACTCGGGGACCTTGATAGTACATATAGTGAATACGCTGGAACCTTACCGATTTTTGACGTTTCGAATTGCACGTGGGTAAGGGAGATCATATCCCCTCTCTCCTTCACTCAACACCATTGCGCCGCTGGAGTCCCCCAC
>JARJDQ010015781.1:0-13927 GCA_030264215.1 Geostiba sp. GC000077 | reverse complement strand
GGAAAAAACATTGGTTATGTCTCGATTTGATTCGTGTTTGTGGAGGCGCCGGGAGTAGACTGAGTTTATCTATTTGACAATCCTTTGCATGCTTAGACTTTTATAATGTCACAATCTTTGTGGGAATTAGTTCCGTCAAACACCTATTGTTTGCTTTTGTACTACCTGTACTATTTTAAACACTCATTGTTGAAATCGTTCGATGTTTGCAAATATAATTGGCATATTTTGAAGGCTTGAAGGCAGATATTGAATATCAGATATAAGATATCACGAATGGCACATTATCCGCTATTCTTCAGGGGGCCTTCCTCGGACGTGTATTCCGTTACGCCGAAGAGGCCTCCATCGCCCCATTCGGAAATCAATATCGACGCACACGACGCCGCCAAGACAAGAGCGGCGGCAATGCGGAAAGCGCGCGGTCTGGAACGGATGGAAGGAAAATCCCAGTTGATGACAGCCCCTCAAATCACGAGTAGCAGAAGAACGACAACATTTTGCATGCGTATCTAAGCAGCTGAAGAGTGACGCTGAAGGTGACGCTAAATACGATATCGGGATGTAAGTCACGTACGCGTTATCATAATAACACGGATGAAAGTGGATAAACCTAGGTCGTAAATATCCCATAAAGAGCACATTTTTAAGCGGCACCTGATGCCTGCAGGTGATATACTCCAGTTCATCATAATTTCCTGAGCACTGTGCGCAATAGAAAGTTGTGTGAACATTTTTACATTTTAGCCCGGCGCATCCACTCAATATGCTTCACATCAACTTTTACGTATAGTTCCTTTCATGTGACAATGAATGCACTGTTCAAACAGAACAAAGTCCACTATGATTCAACTAATAATAACATGCTTTCAGAACTGGTAATGTGGGTCTATAATTTAATTGCAACAATGTGCCAGTTGAGAGAATAATAAAGTTATTGTATATTCTATCTTGTAGTGTGCTTGTAGCATGTCGCATGTAATCAGCAAGCTTTAATTAATAATATGCTCGATGCTGATGATAGTGACGATAGTGATCATTGAACATGAACAATAAAGCATCAGTATATGACAGTTACCAGATGCCATACGGGGATTAATTCGGGCATGTGGACGGTTCGAACATGAAACTTGACACCGTTTGTGCCGATAGATAACACCCGCAGCAGGGGGAGCAGCATAATCCGGCTGCCCGGGGCCGATTCCGCACAAATATCACGCCCGAGTAATTAAAAATAAAGCGCGCTCCGGCGGGGACCACCCAGTGAATAGGATCGTAATTACCCACCATTAATAAGTGTACAATCGACCTCCAACCTCCAACCCGTACCAGCACAGTGGAGTACCAGTTGAGCCCCTTCGCTGAAAAGCGGGAAACTTTCGATGTGCTTTCGGCGGATGTTTGGGCTTTGCCCACTCGTGCGTGCCCTTTAAGTTCGACAGTATGCTGGTATGCTGAGCGGCCTGAGCGCAAAATGTCCCCTGAGGGGTAGCAGTATCATGAGTCAGTACCAAAACGTTAAAAAAAAATTACGTTGAATTAATTTGTCAATTTATCAAGAGGAATGTTTCAAATAACGCCTTTATAAATATTAAAATAAGTAATATTTGATGCCCAGAAGCGTGAAGTAGAACGAGCAAGATGTAGAAGGAAATATTCCATGTGAGAAAGTAATACATTTAACAGCTGGAAACGTCGAGATGAAAAAAGTAATGGAAATAACATCGAGCACAAAAGAAAGATTTATCTTTTATTCACACGACGTGAAGGGTGAAGGAAAATCAGGAAAAAAATTGTTTGTGAAGGGGTAACAGGGTAACACCTGTGGGATTTTTCTTGTTGCTTGATTGTCTCATGCCTTGTTGTGCCCTCCACAGACACCAATTTAGTTTATCCAGATTTGTTGCGCGTACAAAAAGATAATATTGCAGACTTACCTTATCGTGTTGTTCGTTGCCAATTCGCACAGATGCTCTCCAAATTCCAGTGGTCTAGTGCGCAATAAGCCAAAAAAATGTATGAAATCCACAAGAGTCACATCGCATCCGCAGTCCCCACATCAAAGCATTGCCCAAAAAAAAACCCAAGGTGCGTGAATCAGTTGAATCGGACACCAAGCGTGCGGGGATGTTTTCCCCCGCGATTGGCAGAAGAGCGCGCGCAACGAGAGGAGGTCAGGTCGGCCCGACTGTCCGTCAGCTACTGCCAGCGGAGGCGGCGCAGCGTTACGCCATGGCCATGCGATGTTCAACAAGCGAGCGGCGCGGCTTGTAAATCTCTCTCTCCGGCGCGGGCACGGCCACGTCGGTGGCGGGATGGTTGCGAGAGGCAGGCAGCGGCCGCCCCCGCCGGAGCGACGCAGAGTGCGTCCGCGTGGCAGGTGCGCCGCGCAAGCGTCCATCTTCCGAAGCAAACGTTTCATTGATTGGCAGCGCCGAAAAATTTCCAACCGCGCGCGCTTTTTTCTTCGCATCCCCCCCCCGAAAATGTTCCCAATTGCAAACAAACATTAGAACATCAAACAAAAATATACAGTACACCCAAACAAAGCCACCCCCCCCCCCCCGCGCGTGCCGATGAAACTTTTTGCGCACAGAGCGTGGGGGTGGGGGTAATTATATTGATTTGCATTTAAGGCAACTTTGTTTATTCATATGTACACACCACTGCACATCACATCCTTCTTTCCTTTGTCACAAATCTCTCGCATTTCCTTCCTCTCCCTCTCTTTCTCTCTCTCCGTTTCTGTTTCGTTCAATAGTCACATAGAAAATAGGTTTTTAGCTAAAACGCACATTTTCCTTCCTTATTCCTCGTCGACAGCATCACACGCTCGGTTCACGTTTTAAAAATTGCAAATCCTATCTAGTCAATTTCTACCTGCATTCTCACAAAGAATTGAATCAATTATTTATTAGCGTCGCCGCTCATCACGTTATCGATTTTAATTACATCGCTCCCCCTTACTTACTTATTGTTTTCATGCTCACTATAAATTATATCGTATATTATTTAGTAGTAGTAGTACTTGCGTGTGTTACGATTATTCTTACATAGTTAAATTGCTTACGCGCTTAGCCTATGGTAAACCTAATATTAAAATCACCATGAAACGAAAATCAGCACCTTAAGTAAACTTAGAACGAGTAAGTTAGGATATAATACATGTGTACGAATAAATTAAATTTTTAACTCAAATAAAAGAGGCAATGAATCGACGGCGAACGTGTAACTTGTAACTTTACAAACAATCTGCTGCGTTCTTCGCCGTTATAATTGGTCTCGTTTTCGCCGCACTCCCCAGCTAGTTTACAGCGCGGCCGCGACTCTCGCAGAGCGCGGCGCGGCACGCGTAATTGGGTTGTGGGGGGTGGGACGTTAGATTGGCTGTGTCTCTGTTTTGTCTACGTTTTGGAATACATACGCCGCAACGCAAATCGTTACCGATTCTTGCCGCCTCGCAAATGGCCTGCAAAAGCGTCAGCAAGCCGCGTTAATCACTCGCAAGCATGCTTCCCCCTGCCCCCATCGTCCGCCAACGCCAAAACTCACTTATCATAAGGTACAACTAATTTAACAATGAAACAACGAGAGCGCGGAATACATACGGAGGTTTTGAAAACAAATCATCGTTAATGTATCCGTATCCGTAATGCTAACATGCCAACTAACATGCCAAATCAAAGGTTTAATTGCGACGAGGTGCTCGCCCCGTCAAATAATAACTTACATTCTCCGCCCGCCTTTGATTGTATACAAAATCAAAAGCATCTACTCCTGCTCCCAAATTAATTGTGAATGTGATAATCTATTGCTTGGTGGTAAATATGATCGATTTCGTGCTGAAATTGTTCGAAACACATGCCGCATTGACTACTGAAACTCAGGCGAATATCCGCTGCTTCTACGCCGCTTCTAAGTCAATAAATTTAAATAAGAAAGACCCGACAAATGGAAGTGGAGAAAAGGGAAAATTAACTGCGACGAGTCGGCAAAAGAAATCTAATGTCTGTGCTAACGATAAAGTAAAAAGTGGCCAGCTACCGTCGCGGTCGGAAGTGTGATTGCTCAGTTTTCAGGGAGCCTCTGTTCATAACGAGTCTCCAAAGACGAGACTAATTTTTCTCGACTCCTCTCACATACTAATTACGCGCCGCGCCGCACGTCAGGCCGTGAGCGACGTTGATTGAGAAATGAAGCGCGCAAGCGAGAAGGATGCAGGCACTGCCAGCCTGGTCTGCTTGCGCGCAAGAAATGATTGGAAAAGTTGTAAACGCCGGTGGCTTCTATAAGAGGAAATGAAAAACTGAGGTCCCAACACAAAGCGGTTGGGGCACTCGCTCCGCTTCGATACGATCATGGAAAGAATCTAATTTGCCTTGAGCACTAGTAGGGTATTAGCACATTGTTCACGAGCGCATTGTATTCAGTCAATATTCAGCCTGTTTCAGTAGCTTTGCGCAGCGTGCTTCTGTATAAGTTTCGTTGCATTGCATCCGCGTTTCAAATCTATAGTATTTGCAGCCGAGTTGTTTTTGAATTAGAACCTACAAATTTTCTGTGCATTTTTGTGTAAATTGCGGGGCCGCCCTGGTCCCACTGCCCTGCGGCTTCTCGGCGGCCGCATTAACGTGGAATGTCTGTACTGTAAAATCTCTAAACCGAGTGGAATCACACATCACTGGAATAAGCGGCACTTTGATTAAACTTGTCATTCATTCATCGGCGCAATGAACGTTTCGAAGCGCGGATTGCAAAGCCATCTCGCCAAACTCCGAAAAAGAAAAGAAAAGCAGACAGCGTGAGGCGCATCAAACACAGCTCAAGCGCAAAAACAGAACACGATTAGCAGCGATTTGCGGCTGCCGACGCGCGGCGTGCTACACGGCGAAATCCAATCGGTCCCAGTCCGGCGGCGAGCGGAACTCGTCCAGGTTGAACGGGTCGTGCGGATTCTGGCCGATGGCGATCACTGGATCGTAGCCCAGCTCCTGGCTGGGTGTGATATCCGGCATGTTGTTGTTAGCCATGCTGAGCGACGTCGGCACAAGGGTGGTGCCGTTCATGCTGGCAAAGGCGTTGTCCACGCCGGGAGTGCTCTGCAGCAGGTCCAGCCAATCGTCCGTCTCCATCGAGACCTCCGCGTTATCCGCAGCGGCGGCGTTGTTGTTGACGTTGATGTGCTGCCCGCAGAGCTCCATAAAATCGTCGATGTCGAGGTGATGCAGGATGTCGTTGGCATCCAGCTCCAGTATGTTTTCGGCGGTCTCGTGCTGCGCCGGCGGCGGATGTTGATGGTGCTGTTGCAGCAGCTGCTGGAAAATGTGTTGCTGCTGCAGCAATTGCGGCGAGGGCTGGTGCTGCGAGCTGCCGACTGCGGTTGTGTTGAGGAACGCCATGCCGGGGAAGACGGGCTGCTGTTCGAGCTTAATTGCATTGGCCGCGCTGGGCGTGAGCGGGTCCTGCGCGGCGCTCGGCGGCAGCTCGCCGCTCTTGATCAAGATGTCAAGCACGTCGTCCACGTCCTGACTCTTCACGGCGTCCTTTTTCTTGAGCGTTTTCGGGACCATGCTTTCGGCGTAGAGCGGCGGCGGTGGCTTAACGTCTTTGGGCACAGTCGGTGGCGGCGTTTGCGCTGGCGCCAGCGATTGGAAGAAGTTGGGCAGCGAGCTGGATCGATTGTGGCCGTTGAATAGCTTGATCTTTTCGGGCGAGAGCAGCAGCGTGGGCGGGGTATCGTTGCACTGCTGATTCTTCTGGTTCTGGAACGCAACGTGTTGCTCCTGCTGTTGCTGCTGCTCGAGCATCTTCTGCTCCACCTCGACGTTCTGCCGCGCCGCGAGCGATTGTATTCGCTCCAGCAGCTGCACGTACTGCGTCTTAGTGGCGGCCTCGAGCTTCTGCTTGTGCAGCTTTAGCTGCCGCTCAAGCTCCTCTATCCGCCGCTGCTGCAGATTGATCACCTCAAGCGATTCAGGTGTTTCGATGGCCTGCTGCGACAACGACATGGCGGGACTAGGTGGTTCGCACTCGCTAACGTCCATGTGCTCGGTTTGATCCTCGGAGGTAATGGTCTGCGGCGACGCTGCATCCGCACTGTACATCGGCGAGTTGTGCGACGCCTCGGTGTCTTGGAACGAGTCGCAGCTAGTGGTCGACACGTTGGCGACATTCGTCGGCGATTGCGCCGAACTGCCCGCGAACGGTCTGAGGCGCTCGATCAGCTGCGGTTTGGACCCCGACACCGGCAAATTGCGACGCTTGAGCTCGGCTTTCAGGTCCGTAACTTTCATATCTTCCAGTCGACCCAAGAATCGATTCGTCGCTGGCGTTGACTTGCCCGCTACGCCCGTCGTCGCCACCTGATTCGTAACGTGAGCGTTGTTCGTCGCCGAGTCGGGTGACGCCTGTGCGGGCAGGATGAGGCAGGGCTTGTTGCTCTTCGTATGCAGCTGCAGCTGATATTGTAAGAGGAGCTGTTGCTGTTCCAGCAGCAATTGGTAGGAGCTCTCACCCTGCGCGCCCGCAAAACTGCTCGCCGAGGATTTCTGCGCACTGGGCGGACCTTTGTACTCGTGGAACTTGATGGTGCGCGCCTTGGGTATGGCTTTCGACTTGGATTTCTTGCGATTTTTGTCCTTGCCGGGTGCGTCCGTTCGGTGCGGTTGCTGTGCAACAATGCTCGGCGTCGCGGAGGCCAGCGGACGCGGCGTGGCGAGTTGCAACGGCGGGCCGGGCGTCGCCGGCTGCGAGAGAATCGACGGCCCAGGAGACGCGATGGACGAGAGCGGACTCAGCGTCGATGTGGAAGACACGAGCGAAGCTGGACTAGATGCGGAGGCCTGCGTCAGCAACGGCGCTGCCACGGAGCGACACAGATCGGCAAACACTAAGTCACTATTGTCTGTTTTAAGGGGCGCGAGCGTAGCGGTGGGCACGATGGCGAGCTGGCTAACTGGCCTCGTCGTCGTCACCACCACCGTATCGACGCTGGTCGGGACGAGGGAGACGACAATGCCGGCGGACTTGGCCGCCGTCTCGAGCACATCGGCCGGGCCGGGGCTGGTGCTGTTGTCCTCGGAGGACTGCGAGTCATCCTCGGGATTGACATAGCTGAGCGGCTGCTGCGGGCGATTGAGTTGCCCCTCGCAGGTGGCGCGGTACGGAATGTGTCCTGCTTTGACGGCGTGCTCAATCGGCTCCTCGGTGTGAAGGATATTCTTGCGTATCAGCTCCAGCGGGCCGGGACGATGCGACAGCTGCACGTTCAGTTGGTCGGCGAGGCGCGCCTTCTTCAGCTTGCGCTGCTTGTCGGCGAGGCTGGGGTCCACGTGCGGATCCGGCTCCAATATGTGTCGACTCTCCAGCTCCGTACGCGACGGCCGCTGCTGGATTTTGTTCTTGAGCATATCGCCAGTCTTTGCCCTCTCCAGTTGACGCCGCTGGCCGTGGAACGCCGCGGGCGTCTTCAAAGCTGCAACATGGAAACCAAACCTCTCATCCACCAAACACAGCGCGAAATTCTAGAGGTACTTACGTGGCATAATGCCCTGATCCACCAACTGCTCGAACGGTCGACGCAGCATCAGCTTCACCTTCAGCGCTGCAAAAACCAAAGAAATAACATGCAGGACATGGTCATACCAAACACGGCGAGAGCCCCACTCAAACCAAAGGCTCATATCCTGCATACTTACATTCCTTGTTCTGCTCCAAGGAATTTAATATCGGCGACGTGTCCACCACCGCCTTTGGGGGCGACTCCCTGGGGGGTGTGCCTCCCTCGGCCATGTTCGTCTTGAACCACTCCGGATAGATAGCGGATATGGTGTCGACCAAGTCTCTATCTAATTGCAATTGCCAATAGCCTGAGCCGGATTCGTTCCGATGACTAGACTCTGTAACAAACGAGACAGAGAACGAAATGAAAATTCATGTTCGTTGCAAAAAGCCAGCGTCAGCGAACAAAAAAAATAGTGAGGCGCAATAGAAAAAGCTGGGCGATTATTGATTCGGGGCTTAAAAAGAACGAGCATACTTGCAAAGAGCACAGTGATGAAACCTATACATATTATATACAAGTCGCGTTCCTTTCGTTTTTCATTTCTCATCATTTCGCATAAAACAGACAATCGTCTGCAGCTGTCTGGCGCGAGAGGCGCGTCACATCAAAATCATATTGACCCATATTTTACTTTACATTTGTCGCAGACACTTTTCGTTTATGGTTTTCTACGACTTTTCGTGCAAACAGTGTAACCGATCTGATTGAAGATTGAAGTCCTTCGAACGAGACATTTTATATTTTCATAGTCTATTTATTTCGCCACAGAGACCGCGATCTCTCCCAAAGTAAATAAACCAATTAAAAATAACATTGTCGACCTGTGTCAAACCTCTGGCTGAATCATTTTATTTTTCAGTTTTTGAGTGACAACATGGTGGTTACGAAATGATCTTGGTCGCAACGTTGAGCTTCGACGTACTACCTGTGCTATAAGAATCGAATGAGGATTTCCCAACAGTCAACACAAAAGCACATCCGAATTCCACATGAACAGTTGGAATACTAATTCGGCAACGAAAAAGCCGTGTCGTCTGAAGCGCACACCCAGAGGGAGCGAGTCAGTGGCCTAAAGATGACCAAAATTCCCAAAATAGCACTCACTAGCCTATTTCCACGGACTAAGAGACTTATTCCAACTTATTTCGTCTCTAAATTAAGTGTCCGTCAGTGCGTGTGCAGGACCTGCAAGCAAGTGAAAAAGTAACGCGGCGGTCTGCGACAGGCCGGTTTATCGGCCCCTGCAGATTAGACGCAACTGTGCGGCGCATAACAAATAATTCAAATTCATCGCGAATCTGCACACAATTCGGCTTTCGGGCCGATTTGCAATTTGCAGCGCATACATTCCTCATCCGCCGCACACGCACATTGTGCAAAATAGAATCATAAACTTCCTTTATGGCCCAATGGCCGGCGGACCGCGACGAAGCCTAAAAATAAAAACTAATACCCGAAACGAAAACTCCACACAAGCATAGCCGCCGCGCCGCCAACAAGAAAAAAAGCCTGCCTCTCTCAACCTTGACTTTACCAATCGGCAATTAATTTCAGTCATAAGCGTCGCGATATAGCCGCGGCTGTAATTTGCCAATTAGAACGCCGTGCGGAATGCGCATGCAATGCTTGCATAATGCGGGCATGCCGCGCCGCCCGCCGCCGCAGTGCGTTTAACTTGTACCATGATCATTGAGACAGAGTTAACTGAATCGCGCGGCCCGATGTGCACAGCGCGTCGGAGGCGGCGGTTGCAAAGGCCAAAAATTGAGTGCTCGCTGCTCGTCGCTGCCGGCGTCTCTGAGCGCCTCCGATTTGTTGGCAGTTGGCACCCGATGCGGCCCGCAGGGCACGAAGCACAATGTGGCCGGCGAAATATCCAATAAATGTCAAACTAAAGGAAAACTCTCCCACAACACAATTGCAAATAGAAATAGTAATAAAATATATTTAAACAGCGCTTAAATATGAATAATACGCTTTGTAATGTGCTTTTCTTTTAAGCCGCACAGGGCACAGTGAATAAATAAAATACGCGCTGCGTGAAAAATGACTGAGAACATTTGCGTTACAAATGATTCAACGCTAGTGGGGCTAGTGTCTCTGCCCCCGGAATTGGAATATGCATCATGCGAAGATGATGATGAAATCTGTGTCAGTAAAGTTCCACCGTTTCACGATCCGACTCTACAAGAACGTAAACAACTCGCACAAGTCCAAAATACGAAAATACCTTCTAGTAGAGATGTAGAGTCGTAGAGTGGAGTAGTAGTACACATGTGCCCAGAAGCCCAGATTAAATTATACAATGTGTTTCGAAACAGCAACATCAAAAGTGGCTAGCAACGAAAATTCCAAAGAATACGCACAAATTCCGCAACACAAGTATTTCGAGCAATTCAATCAAAACATTTACAAAATAAGGCAATGCCAAGCATTTCCATCATCACTTCTGAGCATTTTCGGAATGACGCATACAGGATGTTCCAGTTCAAACGCCCCACCGCGAGAATTGGCAGATTCTACAGCCAAAACGGAGCCAAAGGTATTATACGAAAATGCTGAGGCTATAACCGTTTTCGAGTTATACCAACTTTAAGTTGGGGAAGCAAAATTGCTAATTAAACGGACATTAATAGCGGTTTAATAATTAACCTTGTAACCATGGTGATTTTAAATATGATAACAAATAAAATGACTGTCCATTGGTCAACTTAAATTGCGAATAACTCGAAAACGGTTAGATGCTGAGGCTATACCATCTTCGTTTGGTAACTTAGCCTCAGTTTTGGATATAGAATCTACCAATTCCCTGTGGGGATTTTGAACTGGAACATCCTGTATTGTAATATATTGTGGAAAATCAGTGGCGACGACCTGCTGGTCTGCAAGATGCCAGCAACCCGCTTACCAACAAAACACTTCGTTCTTCGTCGCTCTCAGCGGTTCTAATGCAGGAACATTGTCGCTCGTAATAAAATCCCATGAAGAGTCAATTATGTTATCGGATGCGTACGTGCGCGCGCTCTCCACGCGTGCTGTTTATTTTCGGCAACGCAAAAAGAAAAACATGAGAAAATCGATTGCACAATTCTGTATCAAAGATGGGATGAGATGAGGACTCGAAAGTCGCGTGGGACGCATATCCACTTCCACACGATGCCAATGTGATAAATTAAAAGGCACGCGGCGGAAAATGAAAATCAAACCAGACAGGAAAAGCGCTGCAATATGTTGTTCAGTTGTTCATTTAATCATTTCGATTTGATTGGCACCTGATTGAAAGCATTTTCCCCTTGGTACGTTTTTTTTTTCCACTGTGCGAGGGCAAGTGGGTGTAAAATTGTAAGAAAGTTCGAATGTATTTTTACCAACTTAACAAAATGCTAATTTTAGCCAAAACTACCTTGATAGAAATAAGTTTGCGTTTTTTTTCTGTGTTTTTGAGCGCAAAAAAGAAGTGAAACAGAAATCATTTGTACAGCGCCCAAAAACTCTAATTGCATGAAAAATTCAGGCTGGATAAGTAGGATGCGCGAACGCATAAGTAGCTTGCGAATATTTCATGCATTGCGCCGGTGCGGTGGTGGCGGCGCCTCGTCACGGTCATAAATGAGAAAAACGTATGTAGACCTACACTTCAACGTGAAAGCGCTTCTAATTCCACATTATGAAACGAGCGCCGCTTTTCTCTAAAATAATGCAACCTAGGCTAAATTGCACTTCGGTTTGTTAAGCTGCATGAAGCTCCTTTTGTCAACAATGCAATTTCGCTTAAAACTCCACGTATTTTATTTAATGTTGCGCCGTTGTTAAATGGATTTATGCGTTAATGGCAAGAAATTCAAATAAACACCTGACATTATGCATTTATAAATATCTCGCGAATCACGATAAATTCACCTCTAGCTGCTATGCGCTATTTTTAAGTGGATACTTTTCAAATTTGACTTAAAAAAAAGTGTTAAAATATACCTCTATACCTCCATACCTCGCAACTCTAAAAATATACATTAAGGTGCAGTAGGGTAACTCTGCACTGCAAGTTTTGCCATAAGCATGATATATAACACATTTATTTAAAATTATTTTAGAAATATACTTAATATACTTAATTGGTGTCAAAACGAGCCATGAATTGATTTAAGAGTTATTTCGCCAATTTAATGATAATTCTCCTAGGTTATTTAAAACACGTCTCATGATAAGGTGCAATATTTTCTTATTTTCTTCAAAATACAAGACTTTGTTGGAGGACTCTACAGGGTGTTAATAAAAAAAACTTTACAGAGCTTGGTGGATGATAGGGGACATCAAAACAAGAAGAAAACTTTAATACACGAAGATCCAATACTCAATCGTTCTGGAGATATACCCCTTTGAAATGTTTATTTACTCCTTCTAAGATAAGGCTATTATAATATTTTTTCACTGTAACTAACCAATTATTGCAAAAAGTTCTCGAGATATACCCTTTTGAAATGTTTATTTACTCCTTCTAAGATAAGGCTATTATAATATCTTTTTATTGTAACTAACCAATTATTGCAGTAAAAAGTAATTTCACAAGGTTTTCAAATTATCGTCTATCCTCTTGTATGCACAGTTGAAGTCGTTGGCGAAGGGATTCACGGACTCAATTGAATGCAGTTCCATTTCTAATTTGTTCGAAACTTGTCCCCAAACGGGTATTGTATCTTCGGCAATTGTCAGTTTAGTCCTCTCAATTTAACAACATGCATTGTCAGAGCACACTTTTCTATGAATATTTTTCGTCAAACAACCAAATAACGCAATATCGCTTTCAAAATTTAAGTTGTAAACATTTTTTCAAAGAGAACCAGTGAGAACCAGTGAGTATTGAACCTTCGTGTATCGGACTTTTCGTCTTGTTTTGATGTCCCCTATCACCTACCAAGCTCTGTAAAGTTTTTTCTATTAACACCCTCTATAGCGATATATCCAATTCGATAAGTAGAGGGTAGAGGCGTTTGAAAGAGTGTTGTGTCACCTATTAAACAACATGGTCACCACGCTAATATCAGAGACTCTACTCATTGAACAGACTCTAGAAACATTAAAATATGTAAAAGCAACTAAAGGATGTATGGGCATGGCTATAGAAGTAGATATAGCAGGATGTTTACCTGAGCGCTCGCGAGAGCTTGTCGTAGTTCATATTCGGCTTGGACTTGCGCTCTCCCCAGCGACGAGCAACTTCGTCCGGGTCGGTGAGCTTGAATTCGCCATTGGTGCCTTCCCATGTTATACAAGCGGCGTTCGCCGAATCGCCGAGCAGTTCGAGGAGGAACTGCCACAGTTGGATTTGCCCCGAGCCCTGCGCCACCAATCGCGATGACGCCGCGTTCAGCAGTTGATAAGGATCTGCAATGCGAGGGAGACACATTTAGAAGCTGCACTCTCTTGGTTACCTCTTTATCCTCTCCCACTTCCAATATAAACACAAAGGAAACAATTAATTCTATAATTCTATAATGATACCTATTACATTATAGTATTGTGAGGATTATGTATAACAGGACATTACAAACGAGGAATTAATTTATGTGCTGCAATAAAAGTTAAATCCTAGTTTCTTAGTTCTAAACCATATACACATCTTAATTGTTGTCCTTTCTTATTCAACCAGAACATGCGAAGTTGGAACGAAAGGTTTGCTAATTGAGTGACTCATTACAAAAAGATTCTGTTATGTTATGAGGACTTGAGGAGGATACGTTACCGTTGTAGATCATGCTCGCGTGATGAATCTTATGATGAGCTGGACTTGAGCGGACAGACGCAAAACGTCTGGCGACCAGCAGATCTTCAGGCGTACATCCCGGCAGCCTCCACATGGCCGCCATGCGATTAATACATTGTCTCCGACGCAAAAATGAATGGAACCCTGATTGTAAACTCTTAATCTCTTAAATTTACACTGAATCCTCCTGGAGTGTCTTTGATGCTATTACATCCGTTTAAAAGAATAACCGTCTCTTAGCGGTGCATCTCAACAACACTTCCAAAGTAATTTACTGCACTAACTGTCTGAAGAGATTACTTTAAAGTTCAGAATATTAATCATAAAGGTCTCACGATCTCTTTCCTTTCCTTATTTTTATAATGAACACATTAACACTATTATAAGCAAAGAGATATTCTTTTCAAATGATGGGATGTAATCTGATAGCACGGACGTAGGTTGACCGAGTGGAGGTCACAGAGCAACTGATAACACACTGGTGATGAAGCTGCGTAGGCCGACGGACCGAAGGGGCGGCACGCCAGCGCCGCGCGTCGCTTCTTTCACGCCCCCGTTTCAAACATAACAGTATAGTATAGCAAGTTGGCAGATATTATGAT
>JARJDQ010015772.1:0-10297 GCA_030264215.1 Geostiba sp. GC000077 | reverse complement strand
ATATCTCAGCGTACCGAAAACCACTAATTCACCAATACAAAAAATGTGAACTTCAGTAACTCCGTCACTGCCGGATGTCGTAAACTTCGGTAATTAGTTGAAGATGAGAATATTTTGCCAATACCTCTTAAAGCATCCTTCACCATTACCGAAGTTTACGACATCCGGCAGTGACGGAGTTACTGAAGTTCACATTTTTTGTATTGGTGAATTAGTGGTTTTCGGTACGCTGAGATATGGATTGCCACCCACGAGTGAATTATTAGCATTTTGATGGCGTACGGGAAAAATCTCGGAAATCCAAAGCGTTTTATACAAATCGCACTTGGTGTTGAACATTTTTTGCGAAACGCATAAATTCCGCCTCGCGCCAGCCCAGGAATCTCTTTCATCCGTGCGCGCACTGCTAAGAATTTCGAGAGCACGTTCAACAACTCTGCGAGCACTTCAACATTGCATACCGACTAAGATTCTTTCACTTCTTCACGTCGGGCGTCGGGTGCTACAACTCGATGGAGGCGCGCTTCAGCTTCAGCACTTCGGGTTGTCCGCACGCAGAAGAAGGAAGACTCTTGTCGTCGAGGAAAGGCATTGTTGGCATTGAAACTATACGTTTCTTTTTCGTGGCGCTGGCGTGCGCGAGTTGAGAGAAAAAGAAATGAGCAAAGTGCAACAAATAACGGCCGCATACAAAGGGCACTGGACGAATCGTGGGCACGTGTGCTTATAATCAACATTACGCATTTTGTGTTTTTTGTTAAAAACAATATTATCTCTAAGGGTAGCAATGCAGATATATGGGTGAACCATAAACCGCGTGCAACGACTGGTTTACATAGAGTTAGATGGACCTCGATCAATGGTGACCTGCTGCACAAATCTGAGCCCCAATGTTTACATGGTTTACACTGTTTAGCGGTTTTAAGTTCGGTATTTTCAGTGAAGTTCGCATCTCAAAATTCAAATGTTGATTCTCATTCTCGTTCTTCGTTAATAATTTGCAAAACTTTGGATTGCGGTAGGAGATATTTAAGATCGATTTTGTTCGTTAGACGTCTAATTTTTCCTTCCGCATGTCATACATTAGCAACATAATTGAATTCTACCAGATAAGATGTCATTGGTCAGTGATGGTAAACGTCAACAGCTCAGCAGTCGAGATGTTTTCCGTGTCTAGCTTTGTACCACACTCAATCTTCGCCAAACCTTCATAATACCATTAGAAAGAGCATTAGAAAGAGCATTAGCATTAGAAACCATTAGAAAGAGTAGTAGACAAAAAAACACTAAATTTCGGCCGTGCTTTACGTACAGCCAACTTAAGGTTTTTTTTACCGAGTCATACCGGAGGCAAGAGGCATTGATAGCAAGTAGCGTTTTAACAATTCACAATGCCGCGGTGTGCCAACGGAGGAGTAGGATGAAGGCAGATTATGTTGGCGAAAGGTTGCGTCTGTGGCGTTGCGGCGGTTTTCTTTATAATGATGAAGTTATTATTTAAATCGTAACCGCACGCGAGCGTCGTTAGAGCGGCACTTAAAAATCGGCAGCACGCGGCACCGCCTCGCGCCGTACCCCTTTGCGACGCCATGTTAATTACAGGTTTTAGGCAAACTCGTGCGCTGGACTCCCAGAGAGAAGCTCGACCTGTAATTGCCGAATGAAAGTGACCGACGTAAAGTATCTGTAGCCGCCACGTATCACAGTTATCCAGCCCTCGTCTTGGATCAATTTTGTGACAAGCCACAAAAAGTCAAAAATATTCGTTCGGGACATAAATGATGAGCACGGATAAAAAGAACCTCTATTAGCAGATATATCAGCTAGTTATACCTTGTAGTACTCTTTTTGATATTAATGTGATTTTCTTGTTGCATAAATTTAAATGTTGAAAATGTTGAAAATGCAGCTTATGAGTAATGTCCAACACGTTAAAATGTACATTTGCGCAGCGCGCTAAAAGCGAAACGAAGCAGACATGATCTATTAAGATAAAGCTTCTTGTTCTGTTAATGGCGCGACGCGCAAACATTTCATTCACGACGCAGACGAAATGCAGAGCGACGCTTGCGATGCAATGCACGGCGGCACGCGGCGCACAATGAAAGCTAATATCCATTATGCTTATTAATCTTTCGCGGAAAGTAATGGCGCAGATAAGTTGCGGATAAACGCGTGCATAAACGCGCACGCGAAACGATGGTAATTAGAGCAATTAGAAAACGACAATGCGGAGCAACGGCGACAAAGACGCAGCAGATTAATCAACGCTTGGTAATAACCTGACTCATTTTTCACCTCGTTGGACTTAAGGTAAAAATGACAAACAAGACGTTTAATCACATTCCACTTGTAACAAGGTGATTTTTTAAATGGATTTTTAATAATACAAATTAATTTAAGACAAAAAATAATTTTGTTACTATTATGCATATTTGTCCAAAATATTCATAATTACCACGCCACTCGACGAAAAACCTAATTTCGTAGTTTTAAACGTGTTTATTTTCGCTAAATCGATCGATTTTGTGTTAATAGAAAGTGTATTTTTGAAGTAAAATATTAATACATTTTTTTACTATAAAAGAATAATTTCTGTGCCACGAATCGTAAAATTTCGCACTAAAACCCAACTTTAGAAGATTAAAAACGTGTTTGTTAGCGCTGAAACGTTCAATCTTATTGTAAAATTTTTCTTTTCGAAATAAAATAAAATATTTTTTTTCTGACCAAAAATAACATTCGTTCACCACGAATAACCTAATTTCGTAGTTGCTTTTAAACGTGTTTATTTTTGCTAAACCGATAAATTTTGCGTTAGAAAGTGTATTTTTGAAGTAAAAAACTATATTTTTTTATTGAAGGAATAATTTCTGTACTACGAATCGTAAAATTTCGCATTTAAACCCAACTTTTGATGCTTAAAAACGTGTTTGTTAGCGCTGTAAACAGAATTTTAAAAAAATATGTTTGTCACGAAGAATTACACTTATAAAATTTTTTACTTTCCTTAACAGTACAAAAAATGATACAGTTAGAAATGTTATTTTAGCATGCAAAAAAGAATTTTGTTATTATGCATATTTATAACCTAAAATTTCGAAATATCAAAGTTTTTCCGCCAATTTTAGTCCACCCGGTATTGTTTCCTTACGCATAGCGCTGCGAAAGTAAAGCGCACGTCAATTGAGCATCTACACATCCAGCGGCGCGATACGGCAGCACTATATTCGAATAACTCGTTATGTTATGGTGACACCAGGGCACTGAAGAGAAAACTAGAACTCTCGCTTATTACCGAAACTAGACGTGTTCAGTGTGTTTCTATCAACGCAATACTTGATTTGATGCTTCGTGTTGTCTGGAAGGGTGTGCTTATTGAAAGTATTATCTGAACAACTCGGGATGACCAAATTGTCCCAATCAAGGCATCAGGCGAAGCAAATATTTACATTATTGGTGTTACCATCAATTATTATGACTTGCAGCTTGTGGCAAGCTGCAAACATGCGTTGTAGAATTTAAATATCGACTGATCAACACAGATCTTCCCGATGTGATGCTCCATTGGACTCATGAACTGTAGACTGTAGAGGTAAGTAGCCGATTCCTAGTGGAGATTCGAGAGGTACGGTATGGTTTGTGACGTTTTGCGGCTGCATTGTGCATGTGCAGTTATAGATGATGCACAGCGATTCAGACTCATTCATGCGGCGTTTATGCTCGTTGTAGTTGCACCTTTTGCACCCAACGGCGCCAACACAGAGGCGAGTGCCCGTCAGGAAGAAAGAACTGTTTGGTATCGGAGTGTCGACGACAACACGCGGAAGCGTCGGGCAAGCATTGACAAGTCAAAACGCTTTTTGGGGTGTCCAGCCATCGGACCAAATAACGATTAAATTACGCATTCTGCACTCACTGTTCAATTGCTTGCGAAATGCAAATAACCTTAGGGCTTAGGTAATACTACATTACTACATTACTACATATGGCTTTGTCAAGTGATCTCGACGATCTCGACGGTTCTCGACGCGGAGAAGGTCAGAACAAAGCGTGGCACGCTCAGTTAAACACCGAACTTTTCGAATAGGAATTGGAATTGGAATGGAATATCTGAGTCTCCGGCCATCGCATGTGTGATGTGTGACTTCCATCGCAGTCACCGGGCACAAAACGGTGAAATAATGCCGTAGACGAGCCGTGGCCGCTGCTCATAAGGCAATTACAACAAAGGGACGGATTTTTTTTCGCCTCGCTCCGCCGTCACGGCTGATTATGTTGATTCCCCGGGTGTGCGCACGGCTGTTTGGATGCAACCGTGTATTATCAAAGACGCGGCAGCGCGCACACACCTCCATGGCCTAAGGGCCTTTAAAGGTACGATTGTACCCCCGGCACAACATATGCCCATGTGAAGCGAGGTGCGCGACGTGGAGGCCGAGGGAGGGTTTGATTTTTATTCCTTAGGTCTTAGGTAGCCGTCGTAGGGACAAGTATTTAGTGCTTACTAACCTAACCAACATCACCAACACGGGGTAACAAATCCAATGGCACATTAATTTCGAAAAAAAAAGGAAGAGCTAAAATGATGGAACGTCGCGGACGTGTTGCACAAATGTTCAAAGAAAATTTGTCCCGTTGTCACTCACAGTTACTAAAAATTAATTATTGGGATTGGCGCGATTTGCAACAAAACATTCGAAACAAAGAAACAAAAATCTGGTTTCAGACACGCTCCCTAAAATAAGCCTGGGTCATGAACACGAAAGGACGGAACGATGTGAAGAAGAAAGAAGTAAGTAGTCATAAATATATGAGGTGTCAAAAAAAGTATGTAAACCCACAGTCCCACAGAGCCAGTAGCTAAACAACGAAACAACGAAGCAACGGTCCTTCCAATCCTCCATATTCCCCGTTCTCCGATTCAATAACCGTTCAATATGTGTGCCGTAATAAAATTAGTTTTACTGCTGCTGGGATACTTGACGATTTGATCGGTTCTGCAGCAACCACTGCAACTTTGTGCGTCAAGAGGCCAAGACCCCAAGACTGCCAAGACAGACAGCACCAGCAACGCAGCAACTTACTGACTCGATGACTTACATTATTTTACAATGTGCATAATTCTTGCTTCTCGCTTCTCGCGCGGTGTAAACAGAAACGGCATCCGGGAAATGCGAGCAATGAGTCGCGACGCAAATACTGCATATATGTGTCGGTGTAATCGGCGTGTTGCTATTGCGATTACACATGCGCGTGATGTGCTCTATTTTCATCATTTCTTGTCTTGCGCTTGTGAAGCTTCCTTCCTTCGGCGCAAGGCACCAAACTCAGCTCGCAACGGACGTCGGCGGCATTTACAACACAACACTTGCGAATATATTAATGTGAACATTTTGTTTTGTCGTCTTTTTGTCTTATGTAAAACATCCGGCAAGCGTGTGGAATAGTGGAATAGAGATCTCGTCAATTCCACAATTCCACCATTCCACGATTCTATCATAGTGTATATTAAAGAAAGTTGAGTTGACTTTTAATACGATTTTATCGTTTTCCGCCTAAAAGTCCGCGAAGTCTAGGCATCTTGGATTCTATCTAATTGTCAAATGCTAAGTTGCTTGATGATTGTTATGACTTCTGAGGAGATTTCCTTGGAGCAAGTGAGCAACAGTTGCGCAACGTCCGATTCCGATCAAAGACGCCGGAAAATAAAAGGGCTATAATTCGAAGTTATACTCGGAGCAAGTTCTCAGAGCGATTGATTAATTTCATCCGCAAATCCGCAACAACACAATTCTCATTTGCATTTGGATCAGTCGTTTGTTGGCACTAGCAACTCGTAATTGCAATAAATTGTAATAAATAGTTACGTCGTAAGAATACGCAAATAAACGGGGTTAATTGCATTAATTTCCTCCGCTGATTTGGTCCGCTTTGGCCGCTTTGCGTCGATTTCCCAGTCTTAGAAGATTTGCTCCTTTTGCTAAGCGGATGTCTCGCAATTCCAATAAGAATCGCAAATTTGCAAATCGCACAACAAGAAGATTTTTTTATTGACTAGCAATTGACTTGATGACTTGAATTAATTGAACGTTCATGCATTATCAATGTGCTTGTTTCTTATCATTATCGTTAAACTGTTTCGGCGCCTCCACCATCTTCGGGATTAGTTCTTAGTTCTTACTGTCCTTTGGCTGTCGATTACGATAAGGAAGTGATAATGTGACTCACCGCTGATTTTCGGCCGCAGCTGAATGAAGGTGTCGCGGGTCGGATCGCCGCATTTGCGGATCTCGGAGATAATGCGGGGTAGGCGCGCCGTGCTCATCTTGCCGCCTCCGACGCTACCCATAGATGAATGGCACACCAGCATATTATTATCCACCGCTCGCCATGCGCGCACTTGTGGGGACACCGGGGGGAACACCTTGCACACCGCGGGCGGAAACCGAATGCCCGAATGCCCGGGTGCCAGCGCGCGCTTTTATCACAAACCCGAGCGGAAGCCGGCGGTAAACAAATTTCGAACTTGGCGGAGGACGTGCGTGCGCGTACGCAGCGCCGAGCGATATGGTAACACGAGGTACGGCCGCCAAGCTCTTGTTTACAACTGAACCGAACCACATGAACCGAACTGCACACCAGCTGGAGCTGAATCACTGCCCATGCATGTGCGCGCCGACCCGGCCGACCGACGAGGTTCATATGCCTGCGTCGGTCCCACCACTTCCACCAGTCCACCATGCCGTGCCACTGGTACCCACACTTATGCCTACAAGACGAAGAGGGTACCATGAATGATGGCACCCTCATTTTTGGCCACTATCTCAATCGTAATCGCAATCGGCGTAATCTGTAATATCGCATTGGTACTAATCATAAGCGTTATCAGTAGCAGAATACCGGGTGTCCCAAATTAAATTCGAGCCTCTGTTTTGTATAAAAATACTGTGAATTTTAACAAATAATGTTAATAAAAGCTTTGTAGAATTGAGAGGCATACAACTTGGGTGCTACACAAGACAGATATTACAAAAAATAATATTTTCTTAAATGGAATCATATACTTTTGAAATGATATTAAAATGTGTTTCTCAATTCTAAACCACTTTGTCATTAAAGTTTTTTGATTTTATCTGTTAGTTTTCGAAATATTTCAAGTTTTATTTAAAAAATGACGATTTCAGGTCTTCCGAAAAAAAATCATATCTTTAAAACTAAAGGAGTAAAATGAATATGGTTTAGTGCAATTTATTCTGAGAGAGTGTCGCAAACGGAATATGTATTAACAATGTCAGTTATTTCATTATTCCTAACCACAAAATGCTTTTAAAAAATCAAAACTTAAAATTGTGCTAAGTTGCTAAACTTTCAGAAGTTGAAAAGCATAATATTTGAAATAACACGAATGCTTCCATATTTAGTTATAGGACTTGTTATGTCAAATGAAAGCACGTTTAATTCCTAAGTCGAATTTGAGATGAAGACTATATATGGCATCCCATTTAGAAAAATTGACTTATCACAATTTTATAGCTGACTAAATGTTAACACATATTCCGTTTGCAACACTCTCTGTGAATAAATTGCACTAAGCCATATTTATTTTGCTCTGTAAGTTTTAAAAATATGAGGCATCATTTTTCCATTTAAGAAAATGTTATTTTTGTGATATCAGCTTTGTGTAGCACCCAGCAGTATAGTTGAAAATAATTTTAAGTTGCCTCTTAATTCTACACAACTTTTATTAACATTATTTTTTAAAATTTACAGTATTTCTATACAAAACAGAGGTTCGAATATAACTTGGGACAAAATTTCCGATTGCATAATCAATAAACTTTGTCCTGTCATCAAATTCATTCAAAGAAAGAAGAAACATTGACCAAAAACATCTTTAGGCCTCAGGATCCTCAGGTTTCCTGTACTACCTTTCTAGTAGTAGTTAAACCTCCTGAGAATATCATCGAAAGCACAAATCAACATTTATGTTTAAAAAAAACTAGTTTAATCCGCACACCTCTGATGTAAAGAAAAAGAAAAGATGTAAAAAGGTTTGGTCTCTGGTCTCTGGACTAGTCTAAAAGTTTTGATATAAGATAGAGGAAAGAGGAGAAAGGGTTGCATTTAATATGCTAGTTGCTAGTATGCTAGTATGCTAGTAGCTAGTAAAAGACGGGTTGCATTCTTTTATTGATAACATAATGCTGTGCAGTGTTAATCCAAGCCGTGACGGAAAATGCGCTCTCACTATTCGGGCCTCCTCACTCCACACAAAAGACCCTCTCGGGTCTTGGCCCCGAGATGCCGAAGAAAGGAGCGTAATGCAAACACACACGGCATCCCCTGGGCATCCCCTTGCCCCCATGTAGTACTTGTGCTCAGCTAGGTTTTTTCTTGCTCCCGTGTGCATGTATGTATTTGATTGCATTATCTCAGGACACTGAGGACACCTAAATTGGGGTGACACGTCGCTGCGCACAAAGCAGTCACATACAAGGATGGAAACTGATATGCCGTCGAAATGTGAAGACCTGAAGACAAGAGGACAAGACATTACGCCGTATGGAAAATAGGGTGAGGTTCATTTTTTAATTTCTACGTTAGAACCGAATAATGACCGAAAACCTCCAGCATAACCTGCAGCATAAATTCACCGAAATACATCAAATTAAAATTCCTCGCTTCCCGAACCATGGAACGATGGAACCATCTTGTAATACTTACATTTCTGAGCATTTTTGGGCCTGACTTAAACCTGATAACCTGAACTTGAAGTCGACTCAAAAAAATTAGTATGGAAATCCTTGTTTAATGTAGTTTAACATGTGTTATACACCGGCGAAGTTACGGGTCATTTGAAACCCCGTTATTTTCAGTTTCATTTTTCATGCTTAACGTCTTCATCGCATTTTTTCGGTCGCGCCGGGCTGCCGGGCGATAATTAGTACCATCTACAAATCTCGCAGGTCGCGGCGCTTGATTAGCAGCATTCAATCTTAAAGCGGTCTAGAGACACTTTCTCATTGACATCTGAATACGTTTAGCACCTTGAATCAGTTCCATGTTCCAATGTGCGGTAAAAGTGGTAAAAGTTCGAATTACATACGCTTAATTAACCCAGCACTTAGCGCATGGCATTGGTATTGAATTAAACTTTAAACACGTTTGGCGTTTGTAAAAAGTTGCCGTGAAACAAGAAATACCTTGACAAATGCGTAAGTTACAAGTGCATGTGCTATTTGCACAATGCGCACGTCCTAAACGGGCAGCAAACGGCGAAATACAAATTAACGCTTACTGATAACCGCCGGATATATAAAAAAGAGCTTTAAACTTGTTTGTAATGTAATACATCGCCAATATCTAGTTTACAACTGCAATAGCCATGGGTTCGATGATAACGCGTTAGGAAGTCGAGCGAAGAGGCGCCATGGTGCCCTTCTTTGGCTGGAAACGTCGAAGTCCGATGATGAAAACATCATTTTCAATATTTGCTCGGCTGATCTGATAATGCCAGTCTAGCTGCAGGCAGATAACTAGACACTAGACACTAGCACTAGAGTATACCTGAAGAGCGCACCCCGCGCACACTAGAAAGCATTTTTTGCTTATCATAAAGTCCCAAAGTTTGTGGCTCGTGCAGAGCGTTTACATTCTTCTTGATGGCTGTTGGGCGCAGCGCAATAAATTCCATTGTCGCGCTGCACTCAAGAAAAGTGGCATCATTCTGTTTTTGGTATGCTCGTGGCCGTTTCCAAAATTGTTGACGAACATTTCTGCCTCATTGCGGCGCGCGTGCCGGATACGTTTTATGGCCATTGTACCCCACTGTGCGTCTGCGCTCTGCGACAACACAGCATGACAATGACGCTGTTGATTTGAAGCACTTCAACGTTTTGCTTGCGGCGAAAAATTAACCTTTTGCAATTTTACTTGAAAAAGGTTGTTACTTTGGGTTTAATGCGTAACATACGCACTTCCGCTGTTTGGTTTACCTACTTTTTTCTAAGTAAATATGTAACTTACGACTACGTAAGTGTTATAACATAACTAGGCCAAAAATAAAGCAAATTAAATTAAATTTTAAACATTCTATCCACTTCAGAATCTTAATTATTGACAGTTGCAGTTTGTAGATACAATTTGAAACCGTTATTTACCATCAATTTTGAATATTTTTTGATTTATTGGCAATATCCTAAGAGGAATTGAATTTTAAATTTACAATTTTTCAAATATTCCTTGTTCCTTGAATCAGTGAAATTGTTGCCATTGTTTCGAGTTTTACAACAGT
>JARJDQ010015770.1:0-24555 GCA_030264215.1 Geostiba sp. GC000077 | reverse complement strand
CCAACCCATAACAGAATTTTCGAAACAAAAGATGTAGAAAAACTGCGTTTGAACCCTTTAAACGCAGACTGCAATTTTTCTACAATTTTTGTTTCGAAAAATTGCGTATAAACGCAGTCCTGAAAATATCGACCCATAACGTAATTTTTCGAAACAAAAAATGAAGATAATTTGCGTATAAGAACAGAGTGCAATTTTTCTTTTTGTTTTGAAAAATTGCGTTTAAACGCAGACTAGAAATGAGCCTTTAATTAAGGGAAACATTAGAGTCCTGATAACGTTGACCTGTAACGCAATTTTTTGAAACATAAACGTAGAAAAATTGCGTTTAATTCTTTTAAACGCAGACTGTTTGGAGTGTCGAAAAATAGCGTTTAAACGCAGACTGGAAATGAACCTTTAATTTAAGGGAGGTATTAGAGTCCTGAAAACGTCGATCGATAACGCAATTTTTTGAAACACAAAATGCAGAAATTTGCGTTCAAACACAAACTGCAATTTTTCTGCGACTGGAAATGACTGAGACTGGAAATGAGCCTTTAATGTAAAGAGTCCCGAAAACGTCGACCTGCATTCAGAACAAGGGCTCAAAAAGAGTCTTGTCGAGCTTGCGTTCGACTCTAATATCACCCTAACACTTGCTGCTGCTTGCGCATCGTTGTTACTTCATAAACTGTATTGTTATGCATTGTGCGGAACAGCTGGGCTTAAAAGCAGTGTCAAATGCAAACGGATCTTTTCTTTATCGCCACCACCACAACATGGATCGTTTTGGCTGGGTCGCTGGCTGGTGGTGGTGTGAAAGAAAGGCGCGTGTTCGGATGAATAACCCCGAATTGCCCGAAGCCAAGGGGCCCAAGGGCAATTGTTTCCGGCGGCGCGGCGCGCGGCATTTAAGCCGAAACGCAGACGTGTCGATGGGCAATCCGCAAACGCAAAAAACAACCCGCCCGAAAACCGAGGGGTGACTACCCTAATAAAATGCATGTTCGTCTGCGGCCAGCACGCAATGCGAATCTACGAGAGTTAAGGGAGACATTAGAGTCCCGAATAACACAGCAAAAAGGTGCACAAACAATGGCGTCGGTTAATCAATCCCCTAACCAGGTAAAAGCGGGTTTGGTATTGTCGCCAATATTTGTAGTATCTGCAAAACTTAGTGTCAATTCATAGAAGACCCAGGTCCATTGGGATTACGTTCGAGTTTGACACGACACATCCGGCTACATAAGTGTGCCGTTTTCAGGACTCTAATGTTGCCCTAAGGATGTAAGAAAAGAAAAACCACTAGACTTGAAAGTTGAAAGATGGTAAAAAAGCAGTTTCCGATCTATGCAAAGGTGCAAAGGTGACTTTGATAAGCGCAGCGATAAAGAACAATTAAGACGGTAATAAAATGATCGTGATGATGTCCTGTGGCGTGGGGGGGAATGTTTTGGCTGCAGGCCTGCATACCGTTGTATATGTGGATGTGGTGTATTCGGGCGAGGGTCGTGACCTCGGAACGCATCTCCGCCGAAAATTGTGCGCCGTACGACGTGCGGTGCGACGCGGTTGCGAAATCGCCGCCTCGCAAAAAACGCACCGCACGCCCGACGCGACGGGCCCCTCTTGGGTTCCCCTGTTCTCCTGCGACTGGTGACTCGCCGCCTAGTCGACGTCTCAAACGGTTGGATCGTTGGATGTTGGGCCATGTTGCGAATTGCGAATCTGCGTGCTGCGGTTGTGTGTTGCGTAGCGCGACGCTGCCGATAAATGGCGATGCGATGCGTTCCTAGCAACGTAGCAACAAACATAAATAAAAATAAACGCAACGCGTGCACGGTGCACCCACACCATTGCACTCCTCTCTCTCTCTCCCGCACTGCGTTCAACTTAAAATGATTAAATGATTCATCATTGTAAATCACGAGCTGGGCGCTGCGAGCTGTGACTTTGACTTTGGCTGGCAAAGTAATTGAAGTGGTTGTTGTACTACACTAGTACAGGTACTTGAACAACAATATATTTAATCCTTTTCCACAATACCTGTTGTTTAGTGCTGTGGTGCATCTTTATTCAATTTGCTGTTGTTGCTTTTGCATTTTGCAATGGGACAGTTTCACTTCACAGTTGTTGGTGCTTTCGAGTTTGTGGCTGCTCCTAGGTGTAACGTCCTTTGGACATTGGACTTGGACTTGTCTCGACTCCTTCGTGCGTTGTGCGCTCGCTCTTCACGCATCGCTGCGTGCGTGCACTGCCGACGCAAAAAGCGCAGTGCACAAAAAAAGAAGGAAAACAAAGGACGTGCGGGTGCAGCAACAACAACACAGATTTTTTATTCGCCTCTAAACATAACAAAACGCCGCCTGGCGTCAGAGAAAGGAATACCCTATTCCTTTCTACTCCAATGTTTTTATTGCAGAAATGCAAAGACAAATCAAAAATAATAGACCCATGTTTTTTTATTTTTCATTTTGGTCCAGTATAATGTCTCATTCACAAAAGCCAGCTATAGTGTCGCTGGTGACAGCAAATCAACCAATGTGTAGTTGGATTATTTTCAACTAGACGGCGACACAAAAATTTGGAGTGCTGCTATTGGTTGATTTGTTGTCGCTGCGACAATGTCGCCCGCGTGTGAATGTAGCTTAATGCTGCAATTTTAAATTCAAATTCAATTTGTTGCTGACTTTTTCCAAAGAGCTAAGCATATGTCAGCATCAGTGCTCATTAAAAATTCTATTGCACCCAATTTCCCTCCACAATTTCAGTTTAAAGTTGCTAACCCATGTTCGTCACTTTTGTCTGTGCGTAATCAAAGCTCACATTCGCAAAAGTGACGTCATAGGGTTTCAACTTTAAAGTGAAATTGCAGAGGTAATTTGGAGCTAAACAAAAAATAAAAAAATATGGGTATAAAATTTTTACATTACTTTAAATTTATGTAGTAAAAAAATGAGTGAATATATCCCATGAAAAATCTTTGAAAACCCGGCAATCACTAATCCTCCATCTTCAAAACAACCGTACCTACTCAGGGCCTTAGTCATTGTCCTAGGTCAGAAATCGTTGTGAGTGCTGTAACGATTTTGTAGGATCTCTTTGTCTGAATGCTTGAACTCTAGAAGTGTGGAGTGGAGTGGAAAGTAAAACTGGTCCAAACTTTTGGCCGAGAAGGGAAGGGCTCAATGTTTTCGATTGCCCCAGGTCAGGAAACTTGTTCTACGAGGTGCTATTAAAAAGCGCGCCAAAAAATTATACGTTTTTTTTTCCAAAAGTAATTTTTAGAGATGTCTTGCGGAAGAGGTTCTTTGTTTCTGTAAGCCGAGTTTTTCCGCGTTGCATATCGAACGAAGAAGTTGCGAAGTTGCGTGGTTGTTGTTGCATGCTGCAGGTCGCGTCCGCGAATGTTGCACAGTTGCACACTGCACACGCGAATAAAAGGCCACGGGTTTCGCCGGTGTAGCAGCGGCGTGAGAGTTCCGCGATCTCGCGCAGCGGCGACGGCGGGAGCGTCGAGGGGTGGGGGTGCGGGGGCGCGCGGTCGGCCGCGAGCCGGCCCGAGTTGGCGGCGGACGGCGCGCTCAGACAGTTGGCCGGCGACGTCACTGCATGCCGGGTCAGCCGAGAGCGAATTTTCCGAAGCGCCACCCGACGGAGGTGTCGTCCTCCTCACTCTCTCAAGGAAACCGCGAACAAACTTCGAGACGCGCATTGCTAAATAATTGTAATTAATTGACGGGGAAAAAAAATAATTGAATAAAAAGAAAACAGTGTCGTAAACTTTTTCTGCTGCGAACAAAGAAGTGTTGTTTCTTGATTTTTGAAAAAGTGCTGTGCGTGTGCAGTGCGCAACGATTCAAGCCCAGCAAGCGTGCCGTGGGTGCAAGCGGGAGGCGGCAGACGGCGGCGGCGGACGCGCAAGATGATTCCGTACTCGAGCCAGCGCCGACTGCGTGTGGTTACCACTGCGCCATCCAGCCGCAATCACAATAAAGAGGACGAGCAAGCAATAAATTAAAGCGCCACCGCCAAGCAGCAGCAGGAAGGGCTGGCTATATCATGAGGAGGAGGTGGTGAATGCAGTCGACGGTGTGAAGGAAGCACTTTGCAAATTTAGCGCGCGCGCGGCACGAACAATTCGCACTTGGCCACGCACCATCTTCGGTGGAGGTGCGCATGCATATTTCCTGCCCGACACACGCCGCCGCCGGCGCCGCCGACCGCCAACACGCTGCCGCCGGCCAGTCGTCCAGTGCGTTACCAACAACGCCGCATTGCATAATCAATGTCAGAAAGGTGCCTAAGCAAAATATTACTCTTTTCTCTTGCCCCTGCTCAGTCCTGAACTCCTCACGCCCGACTCCTGAAAACTTCCGCATGTAATTAGTCAATACGCAAAACTTTGCCCTGTGCGTGCGTTCGGCATACGGCCGTGTAGTGTGTGCCTCCTGCCAAAAGTTATTTTTACAACTTTACAAGGGTTCCCGATTATTTGGTGCGCGTGACGCGCGCGCGCTGCGAAAAACCGTCGCTGACGATTTTTTCGCGTGCGTCTCAATTGCGTCGTTGCGTTTTCCATCCTCTCACGCGCTGCTGTTCGTGTCGTGCGCCTGCTGGGGGCCTGCGTGCGGGAAACAAAACGCGAGCCGCTCACGCATTTTTTCGAAAAAAGTTTTCCACGAACCGCATAAAACCGGCAAAGCCAACCTTACAGAAATATCACCCACAACCCACCAAAGAACATAAAGGAAAGAAAACAAATATTTCCTGCTTTTCCAGAGCTTTTAATGATTATTGTTACACGTCAATTTCGTTCGGAACAATTAATTCATCAATTTCTTTTATTCAAATATTGTTTGGCTACTTGCGTAACTTGCGTTTTTTTTTTGGGGGCCAGGCCGAGGCTTGCGAATTTACTAATGTAGGTCAGCTTAGAAAAGTGCGGAGACGCGCCGAGACGCGAATATAGCGTAATCGATTGCCTTGACCATAAATTCGCAACCGCGCGATTTTGCAATGTTTTTATTTATAACTGGATTGACGGACTGAAGGCACGCTCAGCGTCGCGTTGCACGTACATATCGCGCATGTCGCACGCTATTTATTGCGATAACGCGTGCGTTTTTCAATTTCAAGGCTATCCGAATGTTATTTACTGTTTTTTGCTGGCGCACCAAGAACTAATTGACAGAGCGCGATATTTATGAAGGGTTACTCTTAGTTTATGCTATACTTGTGACAGTTGTGTTTAATAATGTGTACAATTGTTGCAGTGTGGTCTGTCTTAGACATGGGAAGTGAGCACTATTGCCTCAGGTGGAACAATCATCAGAGTAACCTGCTGGGCGTGTTCAGTCAGCTGCTGCGCGACGAGAGTCTGGTGGACGTGACGCTGGCCTGCTCGGAGGGCCATTCGATACGCGCCCACAAGGTGGTGTTGTCGGCGTGCTCCTCGTACTTCCAGACGCTGTTCGTCGACCACCCCAGCCGGCATCCGATCGTCATCCTGAAGGACGTGCGGTTCGCGGAGCTGCGCACGCTCGTGGAGTTCATGTACAAGGGCGAGGTGAACGTGGAGTATTGCCAGCTGTCGGCGCTGCTGAAGACGGCCGAGAGTCTCAAGGTGAAGGGGCTGGCGGAGATGACCAATCTGAGTGGCGGCGCCAATAGCGGCGGCGGCGCGGCGAGCACCAAGGAGGAGGAGCCGGACCAGGAGCCGGAGCAGACGGAACCCACCGAGCTGGTGAGCAAGCCGGCGGCGTGCAGTCCGACGCCCATGACGGCGGCGGCGGCGCTCAACTCACCGCCGGCGCCTCCACCACCTGCCGAAGAACTCACTACCAGAGATAGAGACAGGGACAGGGACAGGGACAGGGACAGAGATTCAAGATGTGAGCGTGACCTTACGGACAGAGAACGGGAGCGGGATCGTGATGCCCACCGCGAAGCTCATCGTGATAAAGACAGGGACAGAGATCGTGATCGTGATCGTGATCGTGATCGAGATCGCGCCGAAAGACGCGAACGCGAACGCGAACGGAATCGAGAGCGCGAGCGGGAACGGGAGCGGGAACGCGATCTGCGGGAGCACGTGCCCACACCGCCCAAGATGTGCCACTCGCCGCCGGACCGGGATCGGGGAGGTGGAGGCGCCGGGTGCAGTCCACCGCCGGAGCGCACCCGCAGCTCGGCGGGCACGCCGCTCACCATTGAGGAGCAGTGCCGCGCCAGCGACATGTCGCTGCACAACAACGGCACCGCCATCGCCTGCTCCACCACGCTGGGGACGCCCGGCTGCAACCGCCTCCCATCGCCCATTCTCAGTGAACCGCTGCCTGGACCCTCGAATATGCCACCCGTACAACAAGTGCCTCTCGTAAGTCTTTAATCTATCATTTTTACACGCATTTCAAATTTACTTACTCATTCTATAAGGTGTTAATAAAATAACTTTAAGGGAGATCAAAACAAGAAAAGTACAATACTCTAATAGTATATTATACCACTAGCGTGTAATGACTATCAGTAATCACGAAGGTCGACGTATTGCGGAGTGAGCCGCATTACTAGTCATTACACCCATGTAGTATTACATGCTTTATCCACGCATGCATAGTACTCATAAGAGGGCGTTGTATATATATACTGCAGTATACATGGCATACATAGTATACATGACAGTCTCATCTCATTAGTGATTAATAGCAGTCTCATTAATCACCTATTGATTGATGAGCAGTCTCATTAATCACTTAGTGATTAATGGAAGTCTCGTATATACAACACCCTCTTATTATCGTCAAAGCCGTAGCAGTATGATAATAGCATGCGTGGATAAAGTTCAATACTCAATCATTTTCGAGATACCACAGTTTGAACTTTTTCATTATTCCTTCAATATATAGAGTATTGAAATAGATATTCAAGTATCACTTAGTGATTAATCACTTAGTGATTAATGAGCAGTTTCATTAATCACTTAGTGATTAATGGAAGTCTCGTATATACAATGCCCTCTTATTATCGTCAAAGCAGTAGCAGTATGATAATAGCATCAGTACTTTGCATGCGTGGATAAAGTTCAATACTCAATCATTTTCGAGATATCACACTTTGAACTTTTTCATTATTCCTCTAATATATAGAGTATTGAAATAGATATTCAAGCATCAAGGCAGTAAAGTTGCCTTTTTTTTTATCACGAATGTGAAAATTATTTGACGAGGCGTATCCGAGGCCAATTGTTGTTGATTGCTTTTCTTATCTCTTTCGTTGATCTTTTGTATTACTTTAATGCCTAGGCATAGAAAAGCTACTTTAATGCCGATTTTAGTTAACCTTGGAAGCGATTTCGGAAAAAATATAACTTTAAAATAGTATACCCTTATTTTTTTACTTTTCAACAGAGGCTCAATTTGCCTCTGCAATTTCAGTTTAAAGTTATACCCGTTAATTATTTCAACTTTAAACTGTAATTGCAAAGGAAACTTGGGCCAGATCGAAAAATAAAAAAATGGGCATAGTTCTCTTACAATTTCTACAATTAAATACCAGCACTAATTCCAAGTTTGTAAACTGTCCCAAGAAAAGTACAAATAAAAATTTCAAATTGCTGTATCTGGAGAACCATTGACTCTTCGACCATAGTGCTTAGTATATTGGACTTTTCTTCTTCTTTTGATCTGCCCTATCATCCACCTAGCTGTGTAAAGTTTTTGTATTAACACCCTGTATTCAAAGGCAAATTCAAAGGCATATTATATCCGCATTTGAAAGCGATACGCATTGCGAAACATGCAGCGGACGGTCAATGTCGAAACAGTCATTAAGACATTAGCAAATTGTTCCGCCGCCGCCGTCGTCATTCAGTTCCATTCCCGAGCAGATGCAGGCTCTACAAATTGAATTTTCGACGTGACCACTCGCCACACTGGGCGGCTCATACAATCCGCGCTTTTGTACTTACAACTACAACTGCAAATAGAAGTATAACTCATTCCTCATTCCGCGCCTTGCGATTGAAATGCGCTTCGCCGCGGACGCGGAGAATGCACTATCATTTCGCATTTTCGCGTCGCCTCTCAAAGTCTCGATTTGTGCGTGAACGATAATCGCGCGCCGAAGCAGAGCAGAAAATTGCAGCCGGAGATTTCATGCGACGTTTCCTGCAACGCCATCACCATCTCCCTGGGCTTGCGTTTACATTTTATCACTATGTCACATTTGACGTGGTAGTTGCACTCTGATGATGATGACATTACTTTTCTCTTTGTGCGTTCGTCGTCCATTATTGCAATTCCGCCGCCGCTTGGAAATCGAATTGAAAACGATAATTGGGCTGTTTGATCGTGTGTTGTGCTTTTTTTTTTGTTGCGCGGTGCGTTCCGAAATCGAAAAAAGCGTTTATTTGGTTTATTAATCGCGCGCGAATTGGAAAATTGCGTGCGGGCCGGGGCGATTCGACACGTGTTGAATCCATCGGCGGGGCTAAAAATACCATACCGCACACATTTTCGCGCGACGCGTGCCGCGCCTACGCGCTTCACATAACTGCATTAATAAATCCCGGATTCGCCGCTTTTTGCCCGCATTTTCAGGCCAGCATTTTCAGCTGGCTCGTGCCGCCGATTTTTTACTGCCGGAAATAAAACCATTAATGAACAAATCAACACGTGATTGACAATTTTTCCATTTTCATTGCCTACAGCCTATTATTCGAATGGAAAAATAGTACAGCGTATACATTTTTGATTACTTGATTTCCACCCACTTTTTATGTGCATGTTTCCATAGGCAAAGTTAAGGAAACAAGTCATGCGATAATTAGTATTTTTTCAATTTGTTTCAGTCGCTGAAGAAGGAAGTGGACTGGGGTGGTGGAGGCGCCGGTGGCGGAGGCGGTCTAGCAGACGACAAAAGCACCGGCGAAAGCTCCTCGGACTATCCAAGGCATTCGCATGATCCGGTAAGCATCTATTTGACTAAATCTTCCAAGCTGCAAAAAGAAGGTGTTATCCCTTTAGGGTGCAGGTGCAAATTTATGCACCGAGCCATTCAATTGGTTCGTTTCCAATTATTTTGCGCGGAAAACACATTTCACACCCGACACGCGCACAATTTACTGCTAATTAAACCATTTGTTACCCAACGTTAAGATCGAAACTACAAACACATCAAACACGTTTTCATTCACAACAATCACGATCCCCTTTTGGATACCGCTTGATATCGTGACTTATTTGGCTGCAGTTTTTTCCTTTTTTATTTTACAACAAATGCTGGTTGATTTGATTTGGGCGAATGCTGAATCTGATGCAGATGCAAGTGGAGAATATTGAAGATGTGCGCGCTGTCAAGAAGTTGACAATCATATTTTGGCTTAGGATGTTTATTTTTCGACCTTAATTTACTCAAAATTACGTCAGAAACGTGTTTGTCTCGTCACGTGCAAACAGAAAAAAAAGGCAGAAAAAAAATTGTCAAGAGTCACTAGGGCGCAGCACTACTGCAGACATCCTTTTTCTCCAGCCAAACAAATGAGCGTCAACTTCTTGTAGTGTTACAGGGTAGTAGCGCGATCAAAAAAAAAAAAAAAATATTGGAAAATCTTGCGAAAAAATCAGTAACCAAAAGCAATTCAGTCAGAAAAAACGCAATAAGAAAAACGCAATGCACAAGAAGTTGATGTCGCTGTTGGTTTGGTTGCAGGATCTGGATGGCAGTGGCAGGGAGGCGGCCGGCTCGCCGCGCGTCTATTCGTGCATGTACTGCGGCACGACCTTCCAGCACCAGAGCAAGCTCACCCGCCACATCCTCTCGCACTCGCTGGAGAGCCTCAAGTATCGCGAGCCGCAGCATCAGCTCGCGCACTGTGCGCTGGTGGCGGCCGAATCGCCGCTGCTGGACTTCAGCGGCGGTGTGACGCGGCCGCTCGGCCTGCCGCACGAGCCGCCCGACGCGCTCGGCCTCGGCGACGGCACCCATCCGACGCCCATGGACCTGGAGCTCACCGCCGACGGGCCCGGCGTGGTGCTGTGCAAGTTCTGCGGCAAGTCCTTTCCGGACGTCTCGTCGCTCATCACCCACCTGCCGGTGCACACCGGCGACAGGCCCTTCAAGTGCGAGTTCTGCGGCAAGGCGTTCAAGCTGCGCCACCACATGAAGGACCACTGCCGAGTGCACACCGGCGAACGGCCCTTTCGGTGCACGCTCTGCGGGAAGACGTTCTCGCGCTCCACCATCCTCAAGGCGCACGAGAAGACGCACTACCCGAAGTACGTGCGGAAGTTTCTCTCGCCCAGCCCGCTGGACACCGAGGAGGAGAGTCCGCACTAGCATAGCGCCCACCATCGTCCCGCGGATCTCTTCTGGTGGCTTCGGCAGTGACACTCTGCACTAAACTATTAACGCCCAGCCCAGCAGGAATAAAAAACACTCAAACATTTGTGCGCGATGACGACGAGCTACGAACGATTACAAACTAAACTTAGTAATAATAAATGATTATTACTTATTACAGAAGAAAGAAAAAGCTATTTGTACATATTGCGACCCCACAACTTTGTTGTGCGTGGAACGGGGCCAGAACACGGCGCCCGGCGAAGATATTTAATTATACAACACATTTATAGTTCCTTAGACTGATGATCGTGATGATAATATACATATAATGTTATTATATATTATATATGAAACAATGATATGAATGCGGACAGAGCTGCGTTTTCGTTATCAATACAAACGCGGGACAAAACACGTTGACATAAATTGAATTATAATGACGCTTTGAAACATAGTTTTGAGAGCTTTGTGTAAAATATTAGCTAATTATACATACGGATGCAGGACTGCAGGAGGAAGGAACACACCGGTTAATTTTACGCCACAAAATGATACAGATTACAGATACTTTCAACTTTTATAGTCTTTACTCAAAATGAGAAATCAATAAAGCAACAAACAGCACAGGGAAAATCATCTAAATCGAAAATGTTGTATCATTGGGTAAAGGTTGAAATTTAGAATTGGTTTGGTTGATTTTCCCCTCTCCGAGGAAAAATAATAATTAGATATAAATCGCGTTAGCAATCACCCTTTTTGCGGCAGCTATGAATAAATGAACGTGCAAAAATTCGTCACCACCCCTCACACAAACACACGCTGCGTATATCAATATGTAACCAGTAGGCAAACACACCACACCCACCCCCAAGGCAAAACGCAGAATAATAAAACATGTAAAAACAAGTAACAAGCAAAACAAACACGTTATAGAGTAAAAGCTAAGATGAAAGATGACGAGAGGAAGCGAAACACAAATATTTAAGAGAAACATTTGTAAGAGCTGTGATAGAACCTTAATTAACTTATTGAATATTATAAACATTAATGAACTATAGTAATAATAATTGATAACGCCGTAAGATGTTAAGGCAGATGTTAAGTATGTGGTATGTGTTTTATTTAGAGATGATGATGCGATGGCAAACGATGGTGCAAAGAGGAGTTTCGATCGATGTTGTGCTGGTCGCGGACGGTTGGTCCTTTATGGTCCTTTTACCGGCGGTGTGATTGATTCGATTAGATTCGGTTAGGAGGCGCATGCGATGCTCTAAATAAGTGCACACTTTGACTATGATTATGAGTATATGAATGGGTACGAATTTCACCTCGATCGCAGATAGAATATTCACAGTTGTATATGTTTAGGTCTCACATCTTGCATTCCAGCCTAGAGAGATAGAAAAGATAGGAAAGGTGAAACATGTCGGACAGTATTATTCCACAGCAGGTAGCGACTTGTCATCATATTCTGAATCCGTCGTGTTTGAAATATCTCATTAATATACCGACACTAAATATCCTTGTTTCTGTTCTAATTGTTCTTTTGTTCTTTGTTTCTGTTTTCTGTTTATGTTGTTTTATTAATGTTCTTAAGTTTGTATGTTTTAATTTTTGTCTACGATTAGAAATATTAGCGCTGTTTACAATTTACTTGACTTTGTGTTAATACTGTTACACATTTGCAAACTTTCGCATACTCAATCTGTGCACTGTTCACCGAGTATAATAAAAATAAATCTCACACACACTACACGACAAAGCAAATTATAGCAATAATTAATTGATAGTAACGCAAAACAACAAACGGCGAACACACACGAGAGAAAGAGTTCTTATAAAAGTTTATACAATACTACAAAAAAAGCAAGCGTATCTAGAATAATACATAACACATATTAGATATATCACGATGAAATCACTGCAAGGCAAGGCAAATCTTCTAATACATAGCAACCCAAGCAAACACAAGTAATAATTAATAAAGAAGAAGATGCAGCTATATGAGACAAACCGAGTATAAATAAATCACACGCGCATAAATCATTTTCAAACCGGTAAGAAACTGATAAACAAACATATACATATTACTACATATTAAGATGAATAATTATTTACTAATTAAACGCTAGTGATATATAAATATTACTGATGATATCTCGTATCAGCACCATAGACTTGTACTAAACACGATAACACAGAATCTCCAGATCAAGTGGATGAGCAGATATTTTCAAACAAAAAAGAAGCAGTTTTTCATTGTAAGCAGCAACCTTTCGAACCTTTCGAAGCATTATTCACTGTGCGAGTATGTACTTGGGAAATATACCAGACACAAACACACACACTACAACCCTCACCAACCACCACCAAACCACCACCACTCGGTAGTCGTTTAAGAATTATATATATTCGACAACTATACTTTTTGTTTCCTATACTTAATATATACGTGAGAGAGAATATTTATAATATTTTTAATAGAGAGAATATATTATTATATTATATATTATATACAACTATTAATACATATGAACATATGATGACGATGGAAGCGAGGTGAAAAGGTGCGCAACCAGAAGATAATGCTTGGCAATTTTGAGATCAACTGTAAACATGAAATTCCAAATTCACATCATTGTCAATCACAGGTGTGGGTCACAAAGCTAAAGTGGTGAATAAGGAAATGATGAAATATTGAAATAATGATATAAAACATTTGTAAATATTGTAAAGTGGAAGTACACTCGATGATATGCAAGTAATTCGTAATGTTTTAAACACAACATATAGATTTGGATTACAATTGGAAGAAAAATCATATTTGCAAATATGAAATGCGTTGCTCGTTTCATTTCAGTTTTTCCGCCTTCAGTTCTTTTGTAAAAAAAAATCATTGGAATCACATAGCATTTTGTAAAGTACGTGAAACGAAGGTGAATTATTGAAATTATTAAATGCAGCAACCGGAGTGCCTCTCGATAAGACTGTTCCAATGTGAGGAGCACGTCTGTTTTTCAAAGACGACAAAGCATTGCGAGTCATCACAAACAATAACAGTTTTGCTTTATTAGACGGAAACGAATTGGCTGATTAAATTTATGAATGAACTGCTCGTCATTCTCAACGAGCGCACTGTCACAGACTAAAAATGAATGGAATATGTTGGAATAAGGTGCTATACCGTGGATTTAAATGTTGAAGATGTAATTATATCATTGCGACCGAGAGTCGTTAAAAGTAAACGGCGCGGTGTAAGCGCGTCGCAAAATTGTAAAATTTAATTCCGGACATTAAAATTTCCAAATGTGCAAAGGCAGTGTTAGTGAGAGCGTTAAAACGATGTTACTTACTTTAGGGGCGCGTCGAACATCGCTTCTGACTTTGGATTTATGACATGTATGCTGTAATCTCAAGTCTGAAGATGTTCAAACAAGAACTGTTTCGTTGTGGCCGCGAACAGGGTTGTGTGTAGTTTTCACTCTTGTACATACTCGTAAGCACAATAAGGACTAAGGACAATTAAGAATATTAAGAGCGCACGGAACAACCCTATAAAAGGCTCGATTTGTATAACAAGTTTAAAGGTCTAAGGACAATTGTGGATATCTAATATGAGCAACATTTGACTGAAAAAGCTGCCTTTCGAATTCGATTTAGTGAAAAAACCAATTGGCTATTTACCATTTGTTATCGTTTTATATTAGATGAGGAAAAACAAAAAATAAAATTGTGAATTAATCAATTTACGAATTGGCAAGTAGTGAAATTTTTGAGAGAAAAGTAGTCGTAATCATAAAATGAACAATTACATTGCAGAGAAAATCTGTGATAGTCTGTGATGAACACATAACACACAAATTGTGTTTAAATAATTGGAAACTAAAATTTACGCTAATAAATTAAAAACCGTTGCTTTCTTGCTCAAAATTCGAATTGGCTTGTTTGAGAATTGTTTTCGTGCCAAAGGACCGATGATGACTCGTGTTCTATCGCAATTTAACTAAACTAAAAAAAAATGAAGAGGACAATTTCACGACGCAATAATAGTTTTATTATGTTGAGCTGAAGTTAAAGAATTCGAAGGGATAAGAAATTAAAAACAGTTTACATCATCACTTCAAACCTTCAAAGAAAATGTATGATTTTACTTTCTTCGCATGTTTTGTGTTTAAATGTTGATTAGTAGTAACTGGACATGGTAGCTCAGGGTCACTCACTTCCAATATCAATATTCAATAGAAATGAAGAGGTTTTTCAAATACAATACAATAGTTGATTGAACATGTATTTAATCACGGATGTGAGTTGCGCACGTTGCTATAGTACTTGCAATATTCTTACAAACTACAACTAAGACAACAATAATACAACCGATTTGCTCATTGTCGACTCTGATAGTATCAGTATTTGAGAAGCAGTCCTCTTACTCTCTCTCTCAGACAGACCTCAACGTGATAATAGTATACCGAGTATTTTTTACAAAACCGTGCGTCGTTTTTTCTATATCTCAGCACACACATATAGATTCACATAATGCAATAAACAATACATGTATAGGTATGTCTAGTTGTTATTGAATGCCTTTGATATGCCGGACTGCATCATTTTTTAATTTATTACCTACAAACGTAAGCCGTCATTAAGCAACGTGCGCAGCGCGCATTTCAACTCGGCAACTCACACACTCCAAACCAAAACGATTTTCTTGATTGGATTTGATTTGATTTGAACGCAAACATGCAAACATTGATCGTTAGTAAAACCGGTCATTTTTCTATTTTCTACTGAGAATAATATTTCATACCACAATGCAATGCGCAAAACGCGGAAATACATATTTTACAGGCGCAGCAGCAATTACGCCCTGCGAAACTGATCGATTAACGATCCATTAATTACAATATGATTGAGTGCCAACTATCGATTTTGACTATAGATTCGTTTCGATTCAGCATAATCAAGTTCTGAGAAGGAAAGACTTGACTCGATTCATTCTTCATTGTTTATTGCTACAGTAGAGATAGTAGATTAAGTTAAAATAGTTAAAGTTAAGTTTAAACACCCATGTTCCTGTAGCTTATTACTCGGTGCAAGCGGTGCAACTAGCGCTCGACAGATGGCGCAAGTGTGGAGTTACTCGGACAGCTTAAAGCATCCAATCGTGGTTATGTTGTCTTACAGCATACTTTAAACGAGCGAGAAACACTCTAATTACCTGCATTAAAATACAAAGTATACGTTTGTTTTGTTTATACGAATTTATGTTTTTAGCAGTTACATACCTAAGTGATTAAAAAAATAAAGATTCTCATTAATTTAAAACTTACTTCTCATGTGTAATAAGTCAAGTCCTTCTTTCTATAACAGCTCAAAATATTCAGTAATGGTTCCTGTTGATGTTGATTAAGTAATTCATAAATTAATTTTTAATCAATGCCTAGTTTTTTTTTGAAACACATGATGATTGACACACTCACATTATACCTGTATTCGCAAAGAATCCAAGCAACAAAGAAGCAAACGATAGCAATATAAATGTATTAATAAACCAATAAATGATAAGTACCGAAACACTGAACATAAGAACATTTAACACATAATGACGCTGAAATACTGATGGGAAGCAGAGATTAAGTTTAGGTCGTTTATGACGATGATGATGACGCTGACGCTAATGATGCAACATGATTATAAAGAACTATTATGATCTTTACTTAGTTAAGCGATACGTAGGGAGTTTTGTAGCAGCTTTGCAAGGTGCCCAGGGTGCCCAGGACGCGCAGGATTACGATAATAAAATGGAGAAGCGTTGAGCGGATTCCCCTGTTGTTAGATGAAGAGACGCATAGTTACCCCCAATATTAACGTTAACACAGCAAAAAAACGGCAAAACTCTTCTCTTCGTTTAATCGAATCGTTTTGCAAGTACTGTTTAATTTGGTTCCACTCACAGCAGACAAGTTACACACGCATTGTATAATGGAGATTATCTTTTCCTGGAATTTGTCGCTAAGTATTGTTAGTTGCTGAACTACTGAACTACAGAAGTAATTGCTAATCAATTCACTGGCACTGGCGTTAAGCTTCTGTTAATTGAGTTGTTTGTATTCCCTGAGATGTGTTACACGTTTGTAGAGTATGATATGATGTAATGGGAGAGCGAATATTTGTTGTATTTATTGTTTGCCATGGATTATACTGAAACCCTTGAATTTGTAACGGATGAGAAACGGATACTGTCTGCAAAACATTTATGCTTATTGTTTTTAAACAAAATGCATATCATAGTTGTATAAAAATAAGATTTTGACAAATAAAACCTGATAAAAATTTAGCTCGGATTTTACCGTATTTATTACTTTCACCTACTGTAGTTTTTCATAAAACATATATTAATGGTTTGTATTTTACGTTTCAGATGTCGGTGGTGGATGTAGAGAGATGTTTCAGTTCCCCGTGTCTGGATCGTCCTGCCTCAGCGCACTCCTCGCGCTCTTCAACCCCGTTTGGTCTGCCGTATGCTTCGTTGGCCACCTCACTCCTTGAGGTGGGCCTCATGCATCCGGCGCTGATCGGCGAAGAGATGTACCGCTGCACGGCGTGCATGGCGGCCTTCCCGTCCATCTGGCTCCTGGAGCAGCACACCGCCCTTCAGCACATTGGGTCGCTGACCTCCATCGACAAGCCCTTCGTGTGCGAACAATGCGGACAGAGCTATCGCTACCGCTCCGCGTACGTGAAGCATCGCGAGCAGAACCATCGTGCTCGGTTGCCCGCCGATAAGTTGTTCTCCTGCGACGTCTGCGGCATGCAGTTCCGCTATCTGAAGTCCTTCAAGAAGCACCGCTTGAACCACGCATTGGAGCGCCTCCATGGGAAGAGCTCCGAGGCATTGGGAGGGCTGGAACGCGATAGAGAACGCGAAGGTACCCATCGTGACCGGACCAATGCCCTGGATGCGACCATCATTCGGGATATCATGCCTCCCATAGAGAACAGCAGTGATCAGGTGTCTTCGTCCAATGAGACGCTTCCGGTGGAGGATCAGGATGTGCCACACGAGGTGGATGTCGATGTGGAGGTGCAGATTAAGCAGGAGACCATGTCCGATGAGGTTGCCGAACCGTCCGAGCCAGCTGAGAACGAGGCAGAGGCTGAAGGTGAGGGCGAAGCTGAGCAGGACGATACCATCGACTCGTTTTCATTGTCCGCGCTACCTGCGAGCTCCTCCGAAGCGTACCGATCGGCGCAGGAGGCGTCCATCTTGAGCTTTCTGCGCGCTGACGCCGCCGAGCGCCAGAGGGAGCGTCGCTTCGCCTGCCCCTTCTGCGGCAAGTGCGTCCGCTCCAAGGAGAACCTCAAGCTCCACGTCCGTAAGCACACCGGCGAACGTCCATTTGTCTGTCTCTTCTGCGGTCGTGCCTTTGGCGGCAAATCCGACCTCACTCGCCATCTGCGAATCCACACCGGCGAGCGTCCGTATCACTGCGACATGTGTGGCAAGTGCTTCGCAAGAGCTGATTATCTGTCCAAACATCTGACGACGCACATCAACACGCCCCGCTGATATAGGGCCCTTTAAGATACAATAAAGGGCCCCGAAAACAACCAACCAACAACGATTTAATCCATTCAACCATTCATTTGGTGTCATTTGATTTGGTTCGCGAAAAACCGCCGAAATTTTATGATAAACGAACGATTCCGGACGGTTTGTATGTTGAGCATAATTCTACTTGTTTCCGTCCTTGTTCGAATTAATAACTAACAAATTATGAAGAAATGTCAAACGACAAACGCAAAATTGGAGATTTGGTAAATTGGAAAAATTAACGCAATTAAAAACTAATTTCGGCTGTGATTAATAAACAAACACAAGTAAACACGACAAACACATAAAACCTATTGATGAATAAGAAAAAAAATTGAACGGAAAATGCAAAGAAAAATTTGTATCTGTTACGCATACATTTGAATCTCAGTCAAGACTTTAACACAAATTACGATTTCATTTAATCTTAACACTCACAATTGGCAAAGTGCCATAATGGTATACAATTTTATAGGTTTTACTTTGTATATTTTAGTATAGTACATATATATTTTTTTATACGTTGATAGATTAACTAACACATGTTTTAATTTCTTGCGGGTATATTTTTTTAAATATTTTTTTTCTAGTTTCTATTGTTTAGCAATTAACCATAAGAGTGAAACAGAAACAAACATAATTGCATAGTGAGTTACCAAGCAATACAATGTTAACAATATTTAAATACGGAAAAAGCAAACTGAACAAATTGAATCACAAGAACACAAGAATACCAGAATACCAGAACAAAAATGAAATTATAAAAGTTGTAAAACTAAACAATAGTACATTGCCAATGTATTCTGATGTGTAAACGACAGCATAACTGTGGTTCCTGCTAGTCATTTTCACACCGCGTGGAATACAACAGACCGGAGAACCGGAATAAGCGTAGAACAGAACAAAAACAAACGAGAAACAATGTAATCGAAACAAAACGAGGCATGTGATATGTACTTACAACGAGTCATCAACAATATTCGTCGAAACTTTTCGTAGATCACTAGAACTCTTATATAGGTGTAAAATGTAACTCGTACTCGATGCCTTCTTGAGCGATTGATGTGTCAACCGAAGCAAGAAACACATGCGCGTCCGAATAATTAAATGCCGTCGCAATTGAAATCAAACGATAACTAATTATTATCTCAATTCAATATTCATTACCGTGCCAAAATGCTGTACCTCAAAATACTGAAACTGCAACGATTGCGGCACCTTGAACTATGGTTACCCTTCAATTATGATTACAAGATTACAACTACAATAGACTTGCAATAAATTGAACCGACAGCAAGTTATCAAACGTAATAGAAGCATTCAACATAGGATTGAATTATTTTTTATACAGAACTTTTATGTACAGAATATCTTACAAGACTAAACCGCTACTAACAAAATACAATAGTTCACCGCCGCCGAACCACTGACATTTGTTACTGTTGATTTTTACAACAATTTATACAAACCGTTGAAATAGTAATAACTGAATTAACGCATACAGATACAGAATAACAGATTTATATATACGACATGCATCATAGTTAATTTTAACAGATTTAAGTCGTCTGCAAGGCTCAAACAATCAGATGTACCTCAATAATTGCCATAGACCCATAGAACAAGTTAATGTATAACCAACTCATTGTTATTTTAGTTTTAGTTTCTTTCTAGTAGTTCATGCGTAACGGAAATATTGAAAATTCAAAATTACACACAACATTTCGGATGCAATCGAATCGCTCGACACTCGAATAAAGAAAACACATGTAAAGTGGGAGTCAATTCAGAAATAATCACAAATCGTGGCTATATCTCGACATGAGCAATTTGGTAATTCATTATTATAGATGTTGTAGCACTAGGCGTTTGATCTACCGACTAGCAAATCGCATACTGTTTGCGTTCTCTTAGATATTAAACATTGCACTCGCCCCATTTTGTGGGCATTTTGATTCTACTGTGTGATATTATTGGATGTGATGCAAGGATATAAGGATTATGTACTTTTACGGGACTGATTTCGTTGTGCGGCTGCCGGATGATGAGAGAGACTGATTTTCATATTGTTACGAAATAGATTAGGCCAGGTGACGATGAGCAACGCAACGCGCGAGAGATTTATAATGGTGATGGCTAGGGAAGCGAATTTAGATTAAACGAAGTGTGATATTTTCTCAAATATATTCAGACACGGGGCATACAAAGACTGATTTTACGATAGGGATTCTTCTTCAACTTCGAGTGCAGTTTTCTTCATTCTGATTTGCGAGTTTGTTTTATTATTGATTACGATTACGATGCCAGTTTGTAGTAGCGAATAGCGATAAGCATAATATCACACAGTTTATATTTTTTATTCATTTTATGAACTTATATTAGAATTAAGGAAACGTTATTGTGAATTGTGGGGAAAGCAAAGTGAGAACTGACAATGGAAATGCAATGTAACAAGACATGTCTTGAGTTGGCAAGCATGATGAGCTGATAGTTTTTGATATAATTGTAATTCTTCTTCATATGATGTGCCTTTTTAGTGATACACACACACTCATACACCCACATACACGATACACATACAAACGCTGAACAAGCAAGTCCAACCCGATGAGAATTCCCTACGAGTAACACAAATTCCTTCCAGAATGTTCAACTCAATTTGCAAAAGAAATTTTAACAAAAAAAATACACGAGAAATTGTCCAATTATAATTAAAGTACATGGTACATATAACAAAAAGAAGTCAAAGAAGACGATAGATGTATTGATTGTTCGTTGCATTGATCGATTCAGATTCAGCCACAAAAAGTTGTTGTTCAAATTGTTCTCTCCGTAAACTAATCGTCATTTGCATTACAATTACGAATTACGATTCATCCATGAAGACACAAAAGCATACAAGGGATCATCTCCATCCACGCAGACATCCTGCGAGTCCCATTTTAAAATCTACTCTATTATTAAACGTGTACATATTTTAAACAGATATATTTATGGATTCATGTTCCTACTATTTAACAAATTGATATACATACATGCTAAGTAAGCAAGGAAGCAAGATTTCACATTGACATTGAGACAAAAGCGACATTTTCAAACTAACATTTTAGAAATTTAAAAATTAACAAACAAATATTAAACACAACAAAATTACATGATACGAACGATACCGCTCGTTAATGTGCAATGAAACTTATGCTCTAAGGGATAAATTACTATGATAATAATATATTTATTACCAAGAAAATAATACTTACAAAAAAAAAAAAGAAAACTATTGAAAGTAAACTTAAAGATGAATGTAAAATGAAGTCAAAAGAAGAGAGTATATATTTTTGCCCAGAGTTAATTGTATGTAATTCGACAAGCTATTATTGATACTTATACAATGATGTCATTTGTATTGAATTCGATTTAATTCGATTCGATGTTTTATAATATACACATTACTAAGCGAGATGCGAGATAGCAAATGATTGCGATGCTGAAACAGCAACTGAAACTAAACTGCGAAATGCAATGAGAAGTGATATTGTTGTGCTGTTACAGAGGAACTATGAGAATAATGCAAATGCAAATAAAAATGGTTAATGAAAATGTTACGAAAATATACGTGTTGTGTAGATGGAAACTGTGGGACTGAAACGAATTACTAAGCGCATAATGTTATGGTATTTTAGGTTTTTCCCTTCTAATTCATGTCTATGTAACTTTTGACGTTTTATCGATTTTCCAAAACCAATTATGTACTGTATTGTCTGTAAATTAACAGGATAGGAGGGGCATAGACTTAAAAAGATAAACACTTCAAAAGATGATTTTAAAAACATTTTGAACTTTCAACAAAGTGCATCGAGGATGCTGGAAACTTCTCGAGTTTTTGAACAAAATTGAAAAGCACTATATGCTATTCTATTATTATATAAATTATAAAATATTTTATGCGAACAAAAAAACAATGTCTAAGTGTCGTTCTTCGATGTCTCTTTATATTAACATAATGTGTAAGAACCATAAATGTAAGCACTCATTCGATTCATTTTCGAACAAGTTATGATTTGGAGGTGATTACTCTCTCTCCATTTTCAGAAGTTTTCTATTTTTATATTTGTTTTTTATGTTGTACATGTTTAAAATACTACTTGTAGCAACTTGTAGTTTATAATTTGTTATGAGTTGAGGGAAGTTTTCTAATGTTCATTCAGTGATGATTCAGTTTCTTGTAAATACTTCACATTTTTGATGCAATTGTGATATTAATGATATTTTAATCATTTTTGATAATAATGTGTACCGATTAAACGAAGGTAGTTCGCACGAAATCCATGCAAACGCAATGTGTTGAGAGTGCACGCACTTTGAAAGCTAAAAATTACACTCACTTGCAATTTCGACATCCACCCCGAAAAAGAATTTTAATCAACTGTACTGTAATAGTAATTGTACTAAATGTCCGACTTCTTCTCGCTGTTGTACCACTAAATTTGAAAGCGTGATATGTGCGTGAACATGAACATAAATCAGAAAAGTTTACCTACTTTTAGCGATTGCTTTCCCAACACATGTGACAATAATTTCGATTTGGACACGACGTGTTTTGTTGGATTGATTACAATTGCAACTTTTCTGATTTGCGATTGATTTGAAATACGTTTTGAAGGTCACTGCATACTGAATTAATTGGAATGAGTAATGCTCAGCAGAACAAATACAACTACTATAACTATAAAAAATAAAACTTGAAACTGATAATGAAATGAACATTGGTGCTGTTCAGGAAACGATATTGTGATAATGGTAACATTTTTGTGCGTGTTATTGTAATAATTATAATACTTAACATTACATTATATTGATAGGGATGGTGGAGAGGAAGCGAGCGAGTAGGCAGCGAAAACCGAAGAGGGGAAAGATTTTATTTTCTTGCAATGGCGTTTTAGAGTTTTAAGGTTTTTTATACAATGTCCTATATACATAATTCTTAATCGACGTGCATTGGTGACACCGAAACGCTAACGAAATAACTCGAAAAATAGACGTGAAAAGCAAACTATGTGGAACATGATTTGGGGTTTTGATTTTCATAGATTTGTAAACGGTCAGTGTGATGATGACGATGTTCTCTCACTTATCTCATAGCAAGACGTTGATTGATTATTTATTATATGATATTACAATATGATAAAATAACAAGAAATAATATTAATATTAATAAATGTGTGATCATTTTCAATGTTGAACAAGAAATTAAAATGTAATAACACATACACAATGTTTGTAAGTCAGTGTACAAAAAAATATACATCGAAATATCTATACTACGTTGTAATCATTTTAATATAGCATATTCGATGAAGGGGGCCTCGCCTCGCCTCATCGAACATCCTCTACTTACTGATTTTTGATTTTCAGAAATAATAATTTTAAATTTTCACCTAGCTGATTTAAATTTAAATTGACGCATGCGCAGCTTTCACATTCGGTGTATATTGAGTTGCCTACCATCAAATGCCAACACTAACCAAAGAATTTGTTATTTTTTAGCAGCAGTCAAAACACCAAAGTATTTATTGAATATTCGATTAAGAATCCATTATAATTTCTCCAATGGCTTCATTATCGATAGCATTATCACGGCTCTGCGTCAGACAGCCTTTTCTAATTACTTCATGCAGAAATTACAAACATGTTGTGAAACCACCAATAGGAACTGGCATTGCCTATCGAAGAATTGTTCACTTTCCTGAGGAGTACACTGTAAAACCCCTGGACTCTACGAATTTAGCTGGAAGAGATCCCGCCACAGGTCGGGTGGCTGTAAATGGAATTGGTGGTGGCATCAAACACAAATATCACTGGATTCAGTGGAATCGAGAAGGTCCAAAAGAGGGCCCACCACAAGAAGAAAAAGTCATTCAGATCATCAAAGATGGTAATAGAACAGCTCATGTTGCATTGGTTGCACTTGGTGATCAACTCAAATACATCCTAGCGACAGAAAACATGAAAGCTGGAGACATTATTAGAACTTCCATGCATATTCCTAGAATACCAGGCATGTATTTATTATTTTTAAAAATTTAAGGTTACCATGGAATGTGATTATGTGACTAAATTAAGGGTACTTTTACAGTGAGACCAAAAGAAGGTGATGCTTATCCCTTAGGAGCACTGCCCTTTGGCACACAGGTGCACTGTGTAGAGAAATATCCAGGATTGGGTGGATATCTGGTGCATGCCGCTGGCACCTCTGCAACGATTATACGAAAAGCGACGAATAATAATATAATTATCAAGATGCCTAGCAAGAAGGAGTTTTCTCTGCCACAGGAATGCATGTGCACTGTAGGGAGGATTGGCAATGTGGAACACAGCTCTACTCCTATTGGTTCTGCACAGAAGAACAGAGAATTGGGCAATCGACCGCGCTCTGGGTTGTGGCAACGGAAAAGTGGCCGGCACGGTCGCAAACTGAGAAAATTACCACCGGTGAGGGAGTTTAAGGTTTCAAATGTGAAGAAAGCTGAACCCATTCAGTTAACTTTGGCTCCATTTATGCTGAAAACTTAATGTTCTTGATTTTTATAAATTAATAAGTTGTTTGTACTGGATTCACGAAAAATAAACGAAAATTG